>WOVY01003319.1:0-252500 GCA_013436015.1 Rhipicephalus annulatus | reverse complement strand
AATCATATGGTGGTTTCGGGACGTTAAACTCCACATATCAATCAATCAACATTGCCTTGTGGGGGGGTAATTTGCAAACTATAACACTACGGCAGTGAAAATGTTGTCTTCGTGTTTTATTTCGCAACTTTTAGCATCCTCATGGTGGGCCTTTTTTGCATAAGCTACCTGAGTTGTTTGGGACAGAGCCCTTCACCCGCTCCGCTCACAATGACTTCAATGTCGGGCGGAAACGTCGGCAGAAATATAAGCACAGCTGTTTACTCCGAAAAAAAAACAAGTTACAGCGTATTCACGTGGTTAATGATGGAGCACTCTCTATCATTAATGACGCGGATATGCTGGGTCCGCACACCACTGCTGCGCCGTTTCGGCCTCCCGCTCTCATACGCCGGGATTTCGTCGGCCCCGCCGCACCGCTTTACGGCGCGTTTCTGCTTCGTGCGCTCGCACATCTGGGCTCCATCTTTGAGCGCAAGCCACCGCCACCTTGCGCGTATCATACTTATTATCGACAAACTATGAATCATCCGCTAGCCGCATCCGCCTGTCTGTCTGTTTGACGCATGGACGGATGCACTCACGGACGGACGGAATAACGGACGCATAGACGAACGCAGACATGAACACACAGATGAACGCAGGGACGGATGGGCGTATGAACGAACGCACGGGTAAACAGACGCACAGATTGAGGCACAAGAGGACAGACGGACAGACGCATGGACGGATGCATGAATGAATGGACGGATGGACGCATGGAAAAACGAACGGACGGCCGGGAGGACGGACGCTTCGCCCCACTCAATATCATTCACTCCATGGATATGCTGTGATTTACAATATTTGTCATACTACAAGAAGCGTTCCATTAGTAACGTACCATTTGCATTTTTCAGCGTATATGTATTTCGTTATTTGACAAGTACCGCCCCCTACGGCCGGTTCAAAAACTATCGAGAGGTGGCTACATACGATGACGACTGGACGCTCAGAACATACTTTAGGAGCTTCGCTTCTAAAAATCTTGCACCTTTTCGTTCGTACCTTTCGAGTCAAGATGTGTTGCCTATAAAATGATTTAGGAGCGGACTAGCATGCTTTATTCTAGGCCCGATAAGCGAAATATATTTCTAATTAATGCTCACAAGACCTAAACATAAAAGCTCTTATGTAGCTTTTGGCAATGTACTTCTTTAGAATCTTTGCAGGAGTGTGCATAACACATATACGTGGGTAAAAGGCATACCTACAATGAATGTTTAAATATTAAAACAAGAGCCTCAAGACACCAAATTGTAAAATATTTTCTGGGTGCCTCAGAACTTGTCAAAGGGGTGAATAATTGTCAAGGATAAGATGTCTATTTGTTTGAAATAATAAAAAGGCCACCCGCATCTTCCCACGGGGGAACTCAAGTAAATGCGTTGCAGAGTGTGGAGGTATCGCGTGAATTTGTCACAATGGGGTAATGTCTGGGAATGCTTACTTGTTATTTCGTCTTTATTATTATAGTTTATTGAATGAGGGATGCGTTGCTTTCAACGAGTGCTTGGGCGCTGATGTTGGCTTGTGCCCCAATACTGGTTAAAGGTACTGTTGCTTCCATCGCATTTACTCGAGTCAAGCTAAGCATCAACTCGAGCGAAAGCCAGGCAAAGACGCCCTTGACTTAATTCCACACGCGCGATCCAGTGCCTACAAATAGGCAGTGGCCAGTGAACATTTGTGCGGAGCGAGCAGTTAGTTTTTACTACCAAGTGTTGCCTACGCCGGCCTTGTGAGGTGTGAGAGAGGGGGAGAGTAACAGTTGGCACGAGACACGAGCATGCGCAGTGGGGGTTGCCTGATGTTGAGACGACCAAGCCGACGTGGAGTTAGGGAGTAGGTGTGAGTATGAAATGCTCCGCCTTTATTATACATTACAATTGAGGCAGAAAGGCTGCACGGTGAACACGAATGGTCACTTTTAGGGGCGAAGCTCTTCAAGCGACGGGTCGTGCGTCTACGATGTTAGTAGTAGTAGTAGTAGTAGTAGTAGTAGTAGTAGTAGTAGTAGTAGTAGTAGTAGTAGTAGTAGTAGTAGTAGTAGTAGTAGTAGGAGTAGGTAGCCATTCCTTATTTAGTCTTTGGAATGTCCGCTGAAAGACGACACTTGTACGTGATAAATATATGATGAAAAAATGTGACATGGTGGTGCTTCATGTGTTCATTAGATGCACGGATGGACGGACAGACGGACAGACGGATGGACAGGCAGACAGACAAACAGAAAGACAGACAGACAGAGAGATGGACGAATGGACGGAAATGTGGACAGGACGGTTGTACGGGTGGTCAGACGGACGGTCTGATGGTCGCTAGGACAGAAGCACGACTGCTTCACTTTACTCATCATCATTCACTCCGTGGATATGTTGTGATTTTTTCGCAGAATAGTTTTCTTTGTTCTTCCTCCACCATAACACTAATATGCCGCGTGGCAAGCCGTAAGCGCTGTTCCAGTCCCTGACTACTAACATTACATGGTTCAATGCGTGGGTGCTAATGTCCAGTGGGCGAGTGCCGCAACCCTCTTCATCTGCGTAATACACTGCCGAGTGCTTTTCTACTGTGTACTATGTAAGATGGCGGTGGATGACGCTGTATCACTCGTGGAATGTTTCTACATACGACTCGTCATCGATGCACCTCTCACCGGGAGTTTGCGAGCAGCACTTGCGTGTCGGCGACCATGGTGACAATCTCAGACAAGGACGTATTTTCACTGATCTTGTCGAGGCATTTCTAGTTATGCCTTTCGGCGTTCACTGACTGTGACTCCAATAAACTTGCTGGCGTTGTTGCATCATTGGGCACGCAGCGCTGTGATCGGTGTGGGAAACTCGTGACTCGTTCTGTCAGCGTATGAACGTGGGGGATGGCGATGTCCGAAACATCACGAACGTCACTCATGGCACCTTACTGCCGACCTTACCGGCTACCGTGTTCTAAGCCTTGAACTTCGGCATACAGCATCTCCAGGCGACCATGCATGTCGTCATCGTTGGCAGTCTGGTAGAACGTAGGCGCGTCCATCGACGCGGTGGCCTTGCGATTCACGTTATGTCAGACAAGTCGCTAAACGAGGATGTTTTTCGAATCAGAGCGTCGTATATATAGCTTGTTGGCTCTGAACTTATGAACAAGATATTTTTTCGTAGTGTCTTTTATTTCACATCTATTAATTCATAGAGACGCGAGTGTTCGTTAAACTTTTTGTGAAGGCAGTCTATATCCAAAATACACACAAATTTGCACCATAAAACATGTTGCTAATGCTACATAATAAAGTTATACAAGCTATCAAAGGCTTTGAAATTGTTCCTAACAAAGCATAGCTTGATAAACTGAAAAAATGCATACCATAGAGTTATGTCTACTATTTCAGGTACATTTCAGTGAGCTCTTTACGCGCTAAAAGTAAAAGATTTCGGAACGTATTTGAAAAGACGATGATGTTTGCATATACACGATGCAAGTGTCCCTCTTCATTATAGGCCAGTTTTATCATATCACTTTAGCAAGACTGGGACTAAATCTGGTTGTTTCAGTTTTCTATATGAGTTGTTTAGTCAATTGTTGAAAAAGCACTCGTTCGCCTTCATTCGTCAGAAATAATAATGATAGTTCTGGAAGTATAATGTCTAAAAACCACAATATGAATATGAAAAACGCCGTAGCAAAGGGGCCCTAAACTTCCGACCACTGGGGTGGATGAAAATGCACCTAAATAGAAGCAAATAGTCCTCAAGCATTTTCGCCTTCATCGAAAATGTGGCCGCCGCGGCCGGGATTCAATCCTGTGGTCTGCGAGCTAACAGTCACGAGGAGTACCATGATCATTTCAACACCATGGCGGACATTCTTTAATAATGGCGTTAGTACAACGTCACAAAAGCAGAAAAGTCTCAATGCGGATACACAATGGTACAAGTGGTTTCACATCATCGCACAGAAGTTGTGAAAAAAAGTAAATGTTGCGCATGCAGAAACGACTCCTTTGCTTTAGAGCTTGAGTGCGGGTTTCGTTTTCTACCCACAGGCAACCGGATTTCGACCGAGACGGAATATGACAACACTGTTGTACATACAGTTTCATTACCTTACAAAACACGCCTTTGTTGAAGTTCATCTTGAATTTTTCATTTGGACGTTCTAGAGAATATTAGTGTTTAGAAAGTAAGAGTGATTTCTTAAGCGTTCTTTATTCAGAGGACGTACCACTTTATTTCGTTAGAGCATGTGCGACCGAGCGTGAACTCAGGAGAGCCTATTTCTCTAGGAAATGCAGACAATTTCTCCAACATTGGGAAACCTAATTACAAAAAACCGCGGATTAGCATGCCTTTTGGTTTTTACTTTTACTTTTGCACAACTGATCAGTGAAGAAACAGCACAAAATAGGACAGGCAAAAATGCAATACACTGAAACTGCCAAATGTTTAAATAGCCAATAATGTAGTTTTCTCAATTTCGGAAAGTTGAACCTGAAATTTTGGTTGTTTTTGTTTTTCCTTTGCTTTATTCTTTTTACAAGCGACCAGTCATAAAACGGTGCAATGCTGCACACGCTGAAATGCAATGCAGTAAAACTGACAAACTGTTGAAGAAGCTAGCAATGTGGTTGTTGTTTTTTTCAGAAAGTATGGATCTTGAAGATTTATTGGTTTTATTGTGTTTTCTTCTTTTTTTTTCTCATGACTGAGTATTGAGAAAACAGTACATGTTACGACTTGCTAACAAGCAGTGAAGTGAAAATTATAATGCCGTCATAAAGCCAACCATGCCTTTCTCAGTTTTTTTTTTCTTTTGTAAGAGCGGAATCAACGTTGTAGTTTTTGTTTTGCCTCAAATGATGACATTTACTGCTATTTTAAGTGTGTCAAACGCTAAAGTACAGCACCCTCTAATCTATCACGCTACTTCTCCATTCATTTAATTGACGTTAACATTTGGTGTTTTCTGTTTAGAGATTGCCGAAAGTTCATACAGAAGGTAACCTGCCCAATCTGAGGAAGCCCAACAAGCTCATTGTAAAGAAACAAATGGCTTATTAGGTAATTTTTAATTGTTCCTCTGCGTCCTCGTATATTTTAGTGCTTGCAGTTTAGGCATGAACGGCCAACTAACCAAAGCTATTGCCAAGTTTGAACTATAACATTTTGTTAAGCGAAGAATCAAAGCTTTTGCCATTACTATGTCTAAAAGAATCTTTAAGCAATACAAACTAAATTTAGCAATTGTCATAGGGAAGATTCGTTGAGACACATTTTGTTATATTTTTTTTTCTAAAATCTTACTTCTTTGCTTTTTTCAGCTTACCAATTTATCTATAATCATAAACTACAATACGAACCATTGTATGTTGGCCGTGAAGAAAAGGTATGGTGCAGACTGTTTCCCGAGACCGGCTTTCGGGTCTGGAAACTAGAACAGAGGAAAACCTATTGAGTATGTTTTTCTTACTTTCAGGTAATAACGTCAAGTGAATATTTTACTAATACAAAAAACAAATGAGGCGTAAAAATGTTCATTTTATTCTTTATAGTCATAAAGATATTGCACTGAATGATTATTGGCCTCAGTAGCAAGGCGCTGAAATATATCAGCCGTTCAAGTTTTGGTTCTTCATTGTCGACAATAAAAGTACCCAGTCATTTAAATTTCGGAAAGCTTTACCCGGTACGGTGACTTGTAGAGCCTGTGGCCCTTAAAAACTGGCATAGTTCTTTGTGTACACCACCATTACAAAGCATTACAGCAGTTGTAACAAAGTATTGCATTCCGTACGATGATTCCATCTGTTCCAGTTATATCTCAAGCCATATGCTACCGAAACATACGAAACAATAACACTGAGAATACTGAGCGTTTTACCCTCTACAGGCGGTTCTTTGTCAATGCAAGTTTTTAGGGTGATGGGGAGCATTGGCTAGATTACAGCAAAAATAAAATATCCTAAACTACCTCACAGACAGTATTTAAGGGGATTGGGGCAATCTGAAATACGCGTCCCGAACACAGCAAAGAAAACAGACGGGCAAGATTCTACGCGCTCTATAAGTCACATAGAAAGCACCCGTTTACGAAAATAATGAACGTACCCAAGTGCTAGAAAATGAGTGCGCAAGCCTACAACATGGTGGCCAGCAACTGAACGCAACAAACTCTGCGGTGAAAATTGGGACACACAGGGAACAGGAAGCACCTGAAGATATTAAGCTGACATTGGCGTCCTGAAAGACGAGCTTTATCATCCACTCACTCTCAAACTGCTGAATGAAAGAATGAATGATTAAACGTTATTTATATTCCGGCAGTTTTCTCCGGGAGAGGTGAGGGAAGGGGGGACTAATTTCAGTCCCTTCCCACCCTCCGTCGATTATGATGGCGGTGCCTCAGGTGACCGCTCGAAGTCCTCGGACCCGGGCGGCTTGATAAAATTTTTTGAAAGCTTAGGACTAGTATATACGCAATAACGTCTTGCGCTAAATATTTTTGTAGGAGAGTATTTCAGCCAAACGCGCTTCAAGGTGCATCGATTTATGAAGCCAGCAGGAAAAACACGCTGACAAAAGAAACGTTTTGTGAATTCATTCCTGATACTTAATACATCTCTGTATATCCTGTTGAACCTTATGGACACATCCTTCTCTATACCTATCTCTTTTTGTTTGTCTTTTTTACTTTTGCTTATCACTCTCAGTTTAAACCATGCGTTTTACGCTTTCGCCTTCTCGTTTCCCTCCTCATTCACAACTTCATTTTTTTTCCTATACCCTTGCTATACTTTACTCTGCAATTATCTGCTATACTCTGGTAGAGTGCTGGATGGAGCTCGCGTCCGGATTGTGGCTGCGTGAGTTTTAATCTCGCCTCACCAGAAATTTATGTCCTTTAAAGACGATTGTCTTTCTTTGGATACTTCGATGCAAAAAATTCAGCCTGTCTGTCTGTAGATTTGTCGGTTTGTCTGCTGTAACGATACTCTAAACGGCACCAAGCGATAGCCCTAACGGCCAACCCCATCCGCAGCGCCCACCACTATTGCTCAAGTTTCAGCGTTCATACTTGTGCGATTGTCAAGTAAAAAGCAATTATTGCGCATACTTGATGCACATATAACAACACGTCAATAATTTGTATCGGTGCCTTTATACTAGAGAAGGCACACATAATTAATTTTACAGACCGTAGCGTTTATCACGTTGCGCTGACAGTGCAACGCGATGCTCAAAAAAGCAAGTGTTTCCAACGTTTTGCTAACACGACACGGTGGTAGCATCTGCCCGCACTTTGCGTTCTACACCTGAATGCCTCCGAGACAGGCACGTATCCTACTCCGTGGCCACACACGCTTTCCTTCGTTTTCGAGGATAACTGCCAGATAGCGCTTGTGTCTGACGTGCATCGATGCGCTCGTTCGCCTTCGCTGCTTCGCTGCACGGATCCAGACTCTCTAACGCAGAACTTCCATGATACAATTCACTGATTTTTGTCGCGCAGAACATCAAATAAACGTTTTGTTCTCTCTCTCCACATGCAATGCGGTCGTCTTTCGACGACTTTTGCAGTGAAACATGCAGATACAGGGCCATTTCTTTATTTTTTATCTGTATTTCCCTCTTTCTCTCTTCGTTCTCAACATGAGACTCCTTAGATTAGAGCATCTGACGCTAGACAAACTGCAGCACGAGCTCTCGCTGTTCGGTTTTAATGGTGCTTGTTTTCTGCAGAGGACTAATAACCTTGGAGAGCTCCACAAATTTCGGCCATCTGGTGCTTTGTGCGTTTTAATCGTAGACAACCTCGGAAGTGGGCACTTTAGAGCAGCTCCTCAACTTGTGCCTGCTGGGGGCCGTCCCATTGATGGATGCGACTGGGATCAAGATGAAACATGGTATGAAGAAGGCGATAGGTTATCAAACATCTGCCCAGCTGTAAGAAATGAAAGCTCTTCACGCGAAGTTATCTTCAAGCGCACAGAAGAAGATCGAAGTGTTTCACCCTGTAGAACTGCTTCCGATAGTTGCTGAGCAGATAGATGCAACCGTAAAGGCCCACAAAATCCCACTCAACGAAAATGAGCAATATTCGCTTTTGGACATAGGCATAAGCGAATGGCATAATTGAATGTGCTGGAAATATTTGTATTGATTCCCAGCACATCATCCAACGTAACTCAACTCCTACTGTGGAGGAAAATACGTCAAACTTACCATATAAGATGGGAAAATAAACAAAAAAACTGGCCGTAAAAAACACCGATGCTTGGAGAGAGTGCGCCTTGTGGTCCACATTTTGAATGAAAAACAGTCCACTTCGTTGCAACTGTGCCTAACTGCAGAATGTACAGATGCGGCATAGAGCCGACTGCAATAGAACGGTGCTCATACTTTAAGGAAAAGAGACGTAGCTATGTGCATTCTATGCTTCACTTCATTTTGTATTATGAGCCCGAAAATCTATAAATTTATTTTTGCGGTGACTGAAGGCCTGAAATCAAATTCATCTCTTTGTCTTTTTTGCGGAAGCCAAAGAGCCTTACGGAAGCACAGGTCACGAGCCATAATTTGTGAATTCAAAGCGTGTTCACGATTAAATTTCCATTGTGATTTACTGAGATGCTGATACAATGAAACATTCATTTTTGTTCACAGGACATACAAAAAGAAACTTGTTCCCAATGAGTAAGCGCACCGCTGTAAAAGTAGGACACGAGGCTCCAGGAGTTACGAAAAGCGTAATATGCAGTATTTTGTGGGGCTCTATTAAATATATTCTGCTCAGTATCGTTCTGCAAAATTTGTGTATACATCTTGACCTTATCATTCTGCTTCACCAGAACGTTGCATTCTTCTACTTTGTTCATCAGCGCTGCGGCGGCTGCATTTCCGATGGAGGCGGAAATGTTGTAGGCCCGTGTGCTCAGATTTGGGTGCACGTTAAAGAACCCCAGGTGGTCTAAATTTCCGGAGCCCTCCACTACGGCGTCTCTCATAATCATATAGTGGTTTTGGACGTTAAACCCCACATATCAATCAATCAACTTTGTTCATCAGCGGTGCTATTTTGATAGCCCTGAGAGAAGGAGGTGCAGCATTGTTCTTCAAATATGTGTGCAGTGCGTTGTGCAATCGAGAAACCTCAGGCATCCGGACACTTACTTGAAATTTTTACGCTGATATTTTTGCCTGATGCAGCAGGCTCTGGGTTATCTGCAAATGAGCAAACATATACTTAAAACAGAAATATTTCAATCATGCTTCAATTCAAAATAACTTGTGCGTGACAAATTTCACTAGCTTGGTTGAGCATATCTTGTTTTCTTTAACATTTGCAGACAAAAATAACTTTCAGAATATATTTTGTTTTCAACGTTCATAGAAACTGGCGTCAATCAATACAAAGCAAATGTGGTTATCTTCATTTTTCCCTGCACTTGGTTGGTCTCGCACAGTCAGGTAACTCACTACGCCATGCATTTTCTCTGAATATTTTTTCTCGTTCGGAGCAATGTTATTTAGGTAAAAAAGAGGGTCCTTGTTTTAGGTTTTACATGCCTTGTCTGTGTCCCAAACCACAACTTCTTTTCGATTTAAACATGTGCCTCAAAGATACATATAGGCCCAACAATGAGCGTGACTCTGCTCGTCTCAGGCTGATATTCGTTTTTTGAAATCTTGCTTTCTAAACGACGCACGTCCACTTTGACGTCATCACAAGTTCAACTACACACAGAGCTTGCGGCACTTTTATCCACAATGAATGCTATGCCGTAAACACCAGTAAAACGATTTGCAGGCACTGGTATGCATTTTAAGTCTTTTACAGCGACATTGACATAGCATTTCAAAAATATTACGCTTAGCTGTTTTCATAATTTGATAAGCGCGTATGCATTTACTTCAATGGCAAGGAGTTATACGACCTGTTCTCGAAATGTGAAAGCGTACTCTCATAAATTCCCCGGAACATATGTCCTATATCACGGTATCAGTCTTTTTTTCTGATTGATTGATATGTGGAGTTTAACGTCCCAAAACCACCATATGATTATGAGAGACGCCGTAGTGGAGGGCTCCGGAAATTTTGACCACCTGGGGTTCTTTAACGTGCACCCAAATCTGAGCACACGGGCCTCATTCATTTTTTTTTTTTCTGAAGAACCTCATTGGTGGCCTTGCGAACTTTTTTACTCAAATTCATTCATTACACTTGGCCAAGGTTGACTACGTCTTAAGGCTTCCGCGTGAATCAATCACCTTTCTCGGTCAAAGAAACGTCTTTCACAGAAACACAACGTTTTTTTTTATTATTATGTTAAATATATGTCTCTTTTTTTTTACTCTACCTCTAAGCATCTTTTTTCTCTTTACAGCTCTATCTAAACAGATGCAGTATATAGAGTCGCAGGTTAGCTCACAGTGTAGAACATGTACTTATCTACAAGCATGTGCATGTATACGTGAATTACATTGTCAAGCATCATTGTTAAGGGCATATAGTAGGCGCTATAATTTGGAAGCTTACACACACACACACACACACACACGCACGCACGCACGCACACACACACACACACACACACAACTACTCAAAACTTCCTAAAAAGTGTTCAAGGTCAAGAGCTGCACGTGACGTATTTCATTCCGCCATTTTATCCTTCTCAGTTCAGTTTCCAGTGTTTTGGTCGGTACAAGAGAGAGAAAAAGCAATTGCAGCGTGCGGTTAATCTTTTAAATTCCGCTATTAATGGACGGATTTCTAAAGTTTTTGCGCGGGCCAAATCGTCAGACTATGAGTTCTTTTTTTTGTTTTAAATCATTCTGCGGCTACTTGAAAAAGTGTGGCCCCGCCGCGGTGGTCTAGTGGCTAAAGTACTCGGCTGCTGACCCGCAGGTCGCGGGATTGAATCCCAGCTGCGGCGGCTGCATTTCCAATGGAGGCGGAAATATTGTAGGCCCGTGTGCTCAGATTTGGGTGCACGTAAAAGAACCCTAGGTAATCAAAATTTCCCGAGCCCTCCACTACGGCGTCTCTCATAGTCATATGGTGGTTTTGGGACGTTAAACCCCACATATCAATCAATCAATCAATTAATCAATCAATCAGTTGAAAAAGTGTGTGAGGGTACCCAAAATGTTTCACCAAAGAGCCACCCAACGCGCGCTTTTCGAATGCAATGTTCTCTTCGCTGCAACCTTTATTCACAAATAATTCGTTTCAGCATTAAGCCGGAGGAGGTGTTTATTATTTGGCTTAAAAACTGAATTAGTAGACGTGCTTTAGAGGTATGTCAATATTGCAGTTCTATATTTAAATTGAATAATTTGTCTCTCTTCTCGCATAGCTAGTATTACACGCTTCGAACAATTGGGCAGGACAAATATTGATAACGTGACTATGGGCAATGGTGAAACTTGATTAAGGTACGTAGGTCATAACTAACGCTGTCGTTTTAAGCCGCAAAGGAGCTAAATTGGAGTAGGTGCTGCATTTTGTCTCTGCGATGAATAGTTCATCTGTGGAGGGATCAACTGCAAGACAAGGGTTCCGTGGGAAGGAGGAACTATTTGACCAGATGGAGCAACTTTTATTGCCATAGACCCTCCGGTGGAGTGGCGGCCTTTAGGGAATGGTCAGCATGCGCGTAAGCAAATACTCCCCTATAGAAATAAGCTGTTTACAATTTATTTCAGTGAAAATGGTCATGACAACTACGGCATTTACGGCAGCAGTAAAGTAATGCCATTTAATAGCAGAAACGTGCGCAAGTGTGTAAGTCCCCTCCATCTCCAAGGAGAAATAAAACAAAAGAACTCACGCCCAGGCTGTATCAAATCATGGTGTGGTGTTCTTTGCAATCTAACGATCGACGGTGTAGTGGTGCGTTGAGAATGTGTTTTCGTTTTGTGGTTGCGATTGCTTTCGCTTGTGGTGCACCGAGTCATCTTGGCGTTGTGGTAAACGTGACTCGCTATTAGAATGACGTGCTACGTTATATAAATGCTTCGCGCCAACTCGGGGATCGTCTGAGAGGTAAGTGTAAATAAGGCTACTATCACTCTGCATGAGTTTACACGTGTACTTTTGATATTTAATGGTCATCGCTTGTTGAGTCTTCACGTTCTTCGCGAGCAAAACATGCATGGTTGATGAGTTCGCACTACACAACGTCGCGAGTGCCGGCCCGCCTGCTATGAAATTGCAAGTGTGATGGCGCAGCCATCGTAACGCGCGCACTTGATGAGGGCTCAACACTAGCTGTGTGAGCAGTGCCATCTTGAGCCGATGAGTCAATGGGGTTTTTTTGTTTTTATATGCTAAGATATGTATCAATAAGACCATAAAACAAGATTTGCACAAACCTAACTATTTTCACGTGTGTGCATCAACAACGACACTGTAAATTTAGTTGTAAAAGATGCACAACACAAAGATTACCAGCCCAACAAAGTGGTGCGGAAACCCCTCCTATAGCTGTTCAAAAACTTTTTTTTTGTTTTCAGTGTCCATACAAATACGCAACGTTTATCAGCAATTTTCACGGCTTTTTAAAAGCGAATTCATGTTTCTCGTAAGCTGCCCTGAATGTCTTCTATTGCAAGGACAACGACATTTAGGAACTTTGGCTGTTAAGCTTGCACGTCTAGCTGAAGACTTGGCTTCACTAACACAGGCAGTCGGCGCCCACATCGACGACTTCGCCAGTTTGTAGCGATGCTACATGAATGTAAATTTTTTTATATTTAAAATAAAAAGAAGCTTCATTATTAAGTAAGTGCGCCTACAAGCGTATTGCTGCGAATTCTTGAAGCGTTAAACTCAAGAACGGGCTTCTTGAACTGCACAACACATTCTGAACTGTTCGAATTCTTTATGACAGGTTGTGGAAAAGCACAGTTTTCGTCTAATCCTTACTTAACGGGCATTATTGGACGTAAATACGAGTGCACAAAAGTAGTACTGCAGGTAATGAATCTTTCTGCAATTACTTTTTTTCATGAAATCAATAAATTAGAGCGTTGCGGCTCCCGAGAAAAGTCTTCAACAATTCCCAGCATTGAACACGCTCTCAGCAGCGGTCGATAGATCTTTTCAGTGTTTCTCCTTGCATTCAGGGAAGCCACCTTATATTCCGTATTCATCAAAGTTCTTAATTGATATGTACACGTGACGCTGTAGAATTGGCACGAGTTGCGCAATAAACTAGACTGCTGCTTCAAACGTTTTCGTTTTTCTTTCCTTAAACATACCTTTTCCCTCAACGATGTAATCAACCGTGTTCTTTAGAATGAGCAGCCCGCAAGCTTGACATGGCGACGGAAGAATATGTGTCAACTTTTATATATACATACACTCATCAAGCATAAAAAAGCGCTCGATGCACGCGCGCAGCAAAATGAATTCAGCGTAGTTTACATTTGTACGAACGTTAGCATGGAGTGGTTGCTTGCGAAACACTGTTTTGTACTAAGGTAAGGTGTAGTCCCAAAGCAGTCTCTATTCAAAAAGGCAAATGAATCAGTTCCTCCCATAAATGGGTACATATTTACACCCCGACATTTCGCCCGTCAAAACTACTGAGGGATGACAGTTCATCTCCTGATATTTACTCCTTGAAGGACGAATTGTTCACCCAAGGCGGAATAATGGTTGTGGCAATGCAGTTACCCCCCAAAAAGGACGAACCGCCGACCTGTCTCCACCCTTTTTGGCTTAGAGTGCAATGTCGTTAGAGTTGGCCTTCCATTAAAATTTTCACTACCATATTATGGTATAAAAGAAAGCGATTGCTTATTTTAAAGGAGATTGGGCGATTTTCGTACGTAAAATAAAATATACATGAAATCTGCAGGCTCTTCACAACTTCGAGTCTGTAACTAAGGTGTGATTTTCTGCATTGTTCGGTCGCGTGCGTCGCGAACTGTAAAACGACTTGACTTCGACCCCTGAAACCTTCGGTGACTGGCTTCGCTTCTGATAAGTTCACAGATTTCGTGTGCCGACCAGCTGTGCCCCCTCGATTTCCGATGACAGTGCAGCTCTGGCCGACTGGCTCACCCTGCGCCATTTCCTGACGCCGACAAGAGCTCTCACCAAATGGTGCCCCGTCCTGGGACGTCTGCGACCGTGTCCATCTTTCCTATCTTCTCTTTACTTCTATATGGGGCTGTCCCAGCCCGTATCTTTATCTCTATAGCTTTAATTCATATTCTTTTAAACCATCCTTACCCTCATCCCTCGTGACCTACTGTTCAGGGGTCCTCCACCTGTGAGACACTTATAGGGCTAACGTTTATCTTCTTTTCATTTAAGATTCACTTCCCCCTGTGCAGTCGTCATAGCCAAACCACACCACTCCTTAAAAAACTCACACAGTTTCGGCGCGCAGTTTAAAGGCAGCTGTCAACGGGCCCTCAGGTATTCTCAGGCCAAAGCATGCAGGCCAATGAAGCACAGCATTGCTCTAGTCAGATGAGCCGCGAACCGCATGTCATTAAGGTGCGAGAGCCTACAGCATGATAGTGTGAAAGAGTTTTTCTGTCTTACTAATAATGTAGGCATTGGGTAGCAGTCATCCTCCACGCTACGCATAGGTAAAAAGCACCAGCATATCTGGTTTCTTTGTTCTTTCTTTCAATTTTCAACAATATTTTTCATACCTAATATTCGCTTCACTATTTTATATTTCGAGTTACTCTTCGGCACTATTCGATTCGAGATACACTTTCGTTGTTCGCACACTCCTAATACGCTTCACAAAGTACTTTTTTGTTCTTCCAAGCTGTTCAATGTTAGCTGACAATCAAAGTAGGTGGAGATGTAATATTGTTTCACAAAAGAAATAGGTCCGTGAGGTCGGGTCGTCATTCTTGAAAAATTTAATTCCGAATTTCAATTGTTTAACACGCCTCAATAGACTTCTTTACCTTCATATAGGTGTTTAGCCGGATACTATTAATTTATAAAATGTTGCCGCTTCAGTTCAAGAACACTTCATACTGATGTTTTGATTGTCTTTAGGTCAAGATTGTTTTATTTGATACTGGTAGGTTGGTTGCAGAATGACTATCAGACTACATTCACCACAGTATACACGAGAGTACAGCATTATCATTGCAGCGGTGTTTCCTAGAGCGATGAGGGTAGCACCACTACACATGTTTTAACCTGAATGCTTATACAGGGCGTCACAATTTTTCGTGCGTCGGGTGTGTATCAGTTACAAATCCTCAACCAATGTATGCAAAAACTTGAGTTCTCTAGGTAGACATTGCTATCTATATAAGCACCAAGTGTGTTCATGTTACTAATAAAACTTGGGCCATCTCCCTGAAGAGAACGCTGATGGAATGCGAAACAACAGCACTGCTCACTGGTGGCGTCACAGGTTGGACCTGCGCTGAACGCTGGAAGATTAGTTTGAAGTTATAGCTGGCGTAGGTCTTATAGGTGACATGTACAGGCATGTTTCAACGCGTACGCTTGGCACGCGTCAGGTTTATTGTGCGTCAACCAAGAAGTGAGCTAACGGACGAGGCGGGAGGTGCGGGCGCCGCGGTGAGCGCGCGGCAGGCGAGTGAGAGAGTGACGTCAGCGCACAGCAGCACCGTGACCTACTTGGCACCACGCCAACACCTGGGGCATGCGGCACGTTCGTACGTAGAGGCAGCGCTACACGGCGTAGTCAAAGAGCTGGTTCGCATCTAATAACTACAAATATGGTCGTTACATAAGGTCGCCTTCCCAAATATAAACAAAAATGCTGGTTCAACTTACTGCACATAGAGACTGCAGCCACTAATGTTGGAATCAGGTAGATAAAGCACTGTGATACCAGTAAGTGCTGCAGAAAAAAAAACAAAAGGGCAGGTTTTCACAAAACGATCATATGCTTGGTAAATAACCACGCTTTAAACCACCAAAAACTTCTGTTTTTAGCAGAAGCAAACTCCCACTCATAAGCTCATAAGTGGCTGGTATGGCTACTTTAGAAAAACAGATTTGCGTATATCTAAAAAACAGCCACAAGGCGCATTCGGATGACACTTCAACAATATTGCGACGCAGTCCTCACTTTGAAGAGGTTGAGCATTGTTTTGCTAACAATACTTTTTTGAAGTTGTCTCTTTAGCACGGTTTTCTTAAATGTTTGTTTTTATATCACTAGCTACATTCTGTACGTTTGACGCACCGCTTTTCAAGTCTGCGTCAAGTACTCGTAACCGTTCTTTAATGTTGTGTAAAGCAAAGAAACAAGCCCTCAGAATTCTTTTCCTTGAAAACTTTTAAAAATAGGTTTTACCGTTTCATGAAAACGTGTGATGTGCATTAGGGTCACCATATTGCGCCATGTAATTCATGTCATCACGGAAAGTTTCAATAAACGCTACTGCAGACTCGAGCAAAACCATGATGGTGTAGGTTGGTATTTACATGATTGGGTGGCTCACATGGCAAGTTCAAAAGCCTAAAATCATGAGTAGGTGCTGCTAAGTGTGAACGTAAACATGCACATATAAGAGTGAATAAAAATTGTTGGGGAGGATAAATGTTATTTCAAAAGTGAATGAATCTGAGTTTGGGCGCTCATACGTGCGTGATAGGGTGCCCTTCAGAGAGATCTTACGCAACTATGAGCACGTGTCACTGATGACAATTACGTGTGTTAGTGATTATAAGAACAGAAGTATAAAGTAAGAGCGCACCTTCGTGCGTGAGAGCCGCCTCTCTCCCTCTCTGCCTTCCTACCTCTGAAAAATAAAATCTACAAGAATGTACCTATGTCGTAAGCATTACGAAAATTGCTAAAATGATGCATTGCCTACCCAAGGTTTTTTTTCGTACATCGCTATGAGTGTAACAGGAAATGGCACTGTGGTCAACAATCTGAATTTCAGATGAATAACTTATAGCATCCCTCTAAACTCTGCCGTTGATCGTAACGCAAGCTTTTATTCATAAAAAGCTTCGATATACAGTGCTGAACTTATGAAGTGTTCCTGGCGGCTCCTAATTGAACGACGGGATCAGTTTAATACGCCGTGTCCTTACAATATTTCAGATATATCCTGTGTTCGCAAACCTTTCATAGAGTTTGCGCTAGAAAACGAAACCAGTTGCCTATCCGAGAGCTTGGCATTTTGAGCGAATTAGGACAGTATAACTCAGATAACGGTGACAGTCAACGATCGCCTTTCATAGTGTACGGATTTTCAGGAGCAGTGAGAATTTTAACACTATAGGAAAATAAACGTTATTCGCATATTCATTGCGCAGTCATTAATATACCAAAGTTTCTATAATTTTAGCAGCCAATCATACACAGCGCTTTGCAATTTAAAGAACACTTGCTAATGAAGCAGTTTCGAGTGCTTTTTATAGTCACCAAATGCAATTCTTTTCTTTGAAGAATGATGACATATAAAAATAGACTCCTTTTTATAAATACTGCTTCAGCGATTGACTTGGTGAAATTATTCGCACGTACCTTCCGTAGCATCCTACTTGCACCCATTACTCCTCCGAGGAACAGTCATGGGTTTTAACTTGCTTTCTTATAGCTTCTCTTTGATACGCGTTCCTTACGCATTTTTAGACAACAATTTTCGCACACACCTTTCAGTGCATGCACCTGTCAAGCAGCCGGTCTTTTCAAGAAATGAAAATTTCTGCTACTTTTCATTCCTAGGTGCTGCATTCTGTTTATTTATGTGCTAGTCTACGTGCAGTAATGTGCATGCAAAGCAAGCGTAAGTGCCTCTCTCTTTTTCATGCTCTCGGCATTATAGCTCATTGTTGCCCTTTAGTTTTCCTGTGAATGCAGAGATAACCAAGCCGTGAGCGCTGAAAACGCTAAAAGATGTAGAAATGAGTTCTGAAGCGTTTTATTCTTGAGCAGTCTTTTAATATCCACCTACAAGTGAAGTCTTCTCGTTTGTGCTAAGGCATCACATTGCCCGAACATATGCCAAGAATACTGTCGTTTTGAATTGTACAGCAGTAAAAACAATAACTTCGATATTTCGTTTCCTTGCTTTTGATGAGATGCGCGACAATGTTGTTTACATCTGAGTGCGTTTTTTTATGTTAAAGAAATCATACATGGTTTTTCGCACAGTCTAGTTGCATCACGACTGTCTGGACATAGCTGAACTTCCATACGGGAAACTGGTTGTTTCTCTTCTCCATCATTTTATGCTGGCATTTTTTCTATACCACCATAATTTAACACGTCCGTGCCCCTTGACTAGACTCTATGCTTTCTTAAAATTGAAGAAATCGGAAACGCACGCACTTGCACGTTGGTAAGAATGACGCAGACAACATCGACTGGCGCGCACTTAGAGCGAAATTATTTCAGAGAACGTAAAACTCGCTTTTATACTTGCGTAAATATCTTCACAAATAAAAGGCCTCAATATTGAAGAAAAACTTTACTTTTTGCCTGAAGAATTCAAGGTCACGGTGCTCGACCACTTGAAGGCTCCTCTAAATGTAAAAGTTGGTGGCTTCTTCCCATACGTAAAGGTTGGGAATTCAATGTACATTCATGTACGGTCATTACTGCGTTCACGTTCCCGCATGTGTAATGTGTACAATGTCAGCATATAAACAGATTCGGTTACACAAAATCAGCTGAAAGTTTACGCTGGTGGTGCCTTATTTTATGCGGTCAGTGGTTTTTTTATTCTGCCTGTGCAGCAGTCATACTGAAATAACTATTCACCAACTTGCCTAACATATCACTGTCACCGTGTAGGCTCCTTGCTAGGTTAAAACTGAAGCTGTCACATCGTGATGTCTTAGAGTTCATAAAATTACATTTATACTGGAAACCCGCTGGATGGGACGGCCGCAGAAACATTGGGTTACCGGACCTAATTTTAGAGGCCATGACTTACTTCAATCTACCGCTTCAAAAAATTTAAATGACGCCTGTAAAGAAAAGCACTCTGAGAGGAAAGCGTCAGAGATGAATGACTTGTTACTGTAGCCTCGTTGATGCGTTTCACGGTAGCCCAGTGCGTTCAAGGACCGCCAGCAATCGTCATGGAAAGGTGGTTGTGCCCTCGATTCTTAATACTGGAACTTTTGCCATTTGACCGAGTTCATTTCCTTGACCTGTTTCTGTGATGGACATAATTTTTAATTATTATGTGTTGTGTTGGTGCTCACAGCGTTAAAGACTGGTGTTAAAAAACAATGCATGTTAAAAATGTTGTAATCATAGCCATGAAATACACACATATTTTTGTTGCTATCTACACTTCACATGCATGTGTCAACAACTAAAAATCTATGAATTCTGGTCAATGACGTAGACTGTTTTCTCCTGTTTCAGTTTTACTTTTAGCGGATATGGAAGATGGTTTCAGCTGGAAAGGTCTTTGCTCTGAAAAAAAATGTGTGGTCTACCTGATTTTTTTTTCACTCAGGCTATAGGGAAGCAAAGCACCTGGCTTTACCAAAGTAAGTAAGTGTCCAATGAGAGTGAACAGATCTGAGAACTAAGCAAATTATTATCGGTAGAAAAATTGGGGGGCCCTGAGCTTCGCCTTTACGAGTCGAAAGTGATAGCGATATCCGCCCCCTGGTGCTCCCTTCAACCGCAAAGGGCATACTTATAATATGTTTTGTTACATACGCCACACACGCATACGCACAAAGTAGATTGAACCAGTGTGTTTGTGCGAATGGTACATACTGGTTTTCGATCTAAAGCAAGAGTCGCATAGACTCCAAGATACACGCCGCTCACTCGCCATCTCGAAGGCCATAAAGAGTCTCATAATACCTCACAGATGTCAGCCCATTGCCTAGTGTTTGCTGTTTGCTTGATCAACATTTTAGGAAAGGCATGATATGTTTCCCACTAGATTGACAAAGTTGTCTAATTTTAGAGCTGTTTGAAAGTTCCTGTGTGTTTTTAGCGGCGATGGCTGCACTGTGCCAGCCTTTTTCGGCGTGGTTTGATGCCTCTCAAATGCGCCTACAAATTGCCGAAGGGGCTCGTTTTCGTCGTGGCACCTTTTAAACGAAATGCGTTAAAGGGGCCCTAAAACAATTTTTCAAGTAACCAGGGAATGAATTCACGGGAAGGGCTTATTTCGTCACAAATGCAACGCCGTAAAAATTTTAAATATCCGTTCAGTGCGAGTGGAGTTGCGAAGGTTTGTCGCATGCTGCAATTCCATGCTCTCTTTTCTCGTCCCGAAGAAAGTGCTGGAAGCTAAATATGAAGGGGTGCAGGGCAAAGAAACTACGTCATCCTCGCCTCGTGACCTTGAGCACTTTTTTTCTTTATTGCGCGGATTTTTAGTGTAATCGTGGGCACACGTGTGGACAAGTAGCAACCTCCCGCTTTTTAGCTCACTGCTTTTTAGCTCACGCTTTTTAGCTCACGGACGATTATTCGTTCGGAACCTACGGGGCCGACGCCGCTTGCAGATTTTCAGCGACACGAGATATCGAACGCTATCGCGTTAAAAACAATATTTGCGTCAGAACATACCCGGACTTTGGTCCCGCAACCTCTCTGGTTTACCAGCTACCATTAACGCCACACATTGTGCTCAGAACGACCATAAATTCATCCGCTTTTTTTTCAGACACAAAACTAAGCTCTTCGTTCATTCTAGATTTACACATAGCTTCAGAAAGCGGCCTACCACCATCGCAATTTTCCTTCCTGGGCGCCTACTCAACTATTTCTTTCTGTTCGAAATAACCTGACAGACGGCTCAGAACGAAAGAAGGCTGGTGATAAATCTGCGTGCACACAAACGTGCGCAATAATAATGTCAGCAATGGCAGCTGCTGCCACAAAAATAGCAGCGTGTGCAACCAGTTTCCTTGTTTGCGCTAACGGGCGCAACGAAACACGAATACGAAAGAACGAGAAGACGCAGTGGCATATGTTCGCCTTAAGATGGAGGCCAAATGCCAGTCTGTGTGCTGTGCGATTTCGCCAAACGTAAAAAAATTTTGTTTGTGAAAATTACCACAGCTCTCGACTAAGGGTGTCACTCGACTCATCGCAAACTTGTTTACAGCGCAACACCAGAAACGCAGGACAGGGAAGGAGCAAAAAAGAAAGAATAAGCGGCGCTGACTCACAACTGTCACAGTTGTGAGTCAGCTCCGTATTTTCTTTCTCTTTTGCTCCTTCCCTCGCGTGTGATTCTGGTGTCTCGCTTTGAACAAGTTCACATTTAATCCCAACCAACTGGACCGTCTTACTGCGATCTGGTGGGTGACACTTGAGCCGCATTGTAAACTAATAACTACTCAAGTGAGCGGCTTATTTTAAGACACGCAACGACAATTTTACTGCAATTTACCTGAGATTCTGTGATGTCTCAAATTAAAGATTCAATTTTAATAACTGGTCCTTTAATTCATGCGTTTTTTTAAGATGGCATTGTTTTATACCAAGGTCCAACAAGAATACCGTGCGCTCTTTTTGTCACAAAAATGACGTCGAAAAAGTGCGCTCATTGATATGCACCACCAACCTCCGGTCCTCAATTACTGATGCATGGCACACCATCCAAGAGACCACAGTCGCACACAGTCTTACAGGCTTTAGCTGTAAGAATATAAAATAACTTTAGCTGTAAAACTTCACCTGTAATAATATGAAATACCAACTAGCCCGCTGCCATACCTTTACAAACGCGTCCTTTATATTTCATATTTTTTCCTCGCATTGCTCTTGATTGGTGGGATCGTGTCATTATCTGGGAGTGCTTAAATGATGCAACGCATCAGGAGCGTGCCCTTCTCCATAAGCTCATACAACGCGTCGTTTACTACGCCTCTGTCGATTTCGGAGCTTTTTTAAATAACAAATGCCATTTTATCAACTCTTTACAACACCGCGACGTGGCGCGCTTAGCGCAAGCTAATCAGTCAGTCAGACTAAATGGCATGAAACTTTATCAAACACCGGATGATTACTACCTCAAGATAACAGAACAAAAAGCCTCTGGTATTAGCTAACTACTTGACTCTGGCGAAGAGATGTCATTGTTGGTTGAGGTCTTTCGAAGCGAGCTTCGCCTCTCACGCTCCGAGAAGGCTTTCCCTTTCTTGACCAGCATCACAGGTATTCGGTGAAGGCGAAGTATTTTTCCGCACCTGTGCGTTTTCTCCCTCCCCATGCGATGAGCTGGGTGTGGCTTTTTCCTTCTTTCCGGGTTGGCAAAGAGGTGGTGTTTGACTTCACAATTTCGGGCACCGAGATTAAGACAACAATCTCATTAGACTTCCCTGGCCTCTATGTTTTTTTCTTTGCAGCGAATTCACCTGGGAAGAGCAGGGCATAAAAAGACATGCTCCGAGACGCTAAAAGATTTCCTGCATTTCTTGTTAAATCACGCTACCTTCAACCTGTAAAATAGTGTAAATAAACGTTCCTACAACAAGCTCCAGCTCCTAGGTTCGGCTTCGCTCTGAGATTAGGATGGCTTTGGTCCCAAACAAATAAGAGTCTCATTTACAAAATAACAGTCCTCATTTATAGCAGGGGGAAACAACGCATTTCATGTTTATTTATTTATTTATTTCAAAGTACCTTACAGGCCCCATGAGGGGCATTGAGTAAGGGGGGCTATACATATATACAAATAAACTGGAAAAAATATACAAGACAGACAATTGAGCAAGGGGGAATACATATAGACACCTCAAAATGAAAAAAAAAGTACAAAAGAAACAATTAAGGGGCGCAATACTTATATACATCTCAAACTAAAACAAATACAAAAGAAACAATTGGAAAATAAAAAGTCAAACAAAAAGCACCAACATGTACAAAAGTTCAACATGTACAAAAGATACACGCATAGTAACCGTGGGCGAAACACTGTATTTCCTGCGCATGCAGCGGCCACAAGGCAGAATCCTCGCGCACATGAATGTGACAATCACAAAAATGAACCAATACGGACCAATGCATTATGATACGGCATCTACTTGCTGAGGCTTGTGAAGTGGCTTGATAAGATATGACGGAATGTGTCAAAGTTTGTCTGGGACGCAATGTCGTCAGGCAAACTGTTCCACATACGGATAGCACGTGGAAGTGCGGACTGATTGAACGCGTTGGTTGAGCCGTATACACGGGAATAGCTAAGATGATTGTGTAGTCTACGTGAAGTGAGATATGGTTTTTGCAGACCAATAACAGTGATTCGGGAAGAATGGGTAATTTTATGAAAGAATGACAGCAGGGCAATGTCGCGACGAATGTTCAAAAGTGGGAGTGAAAGTTCCTGTTTGATTTGTGATATACTAGAATGCGGACTGTAGTTATTGGCAATGAAGCGGCTTGCTCTATTCTGGATTCTTTCCAATGAGTCAATTAAGTATTTTTGATGGGGAGACCAAATCGAACAGGCATATTCTAGTTGAGGGCGAACCAGTGTCAAGTAAGATAATTTGCTAATGCCTGATGGTGCAGCTTTCAAGTTACGTCTCAAGAAACCTAGTGATTTCGAGGCGCTGGCAGAGATTGCCGTAATGTGGTCGGACCAGGATAGATTAGGTGTCAGTATTACGCCCAAGTACCGATATTGTGTTGCAGTCAATAGAATGGAATGATTCATACTGTAAGAGAATTCGGGTATGCTAGGTTTACGTGTGAACGACATTACTTTGCATTTTGAGACATTTAGTGTCATCAGCCATGCACTACACCAACCATTAATTACGTCGAGGTCGTTTTGGAGTGACAGGTGATCTTCACTGTTCTTGATTGGACGGTAAATAATGCAGTCGTCAGCGAACACCCTGATGCAAGAAGAGACATGTTGCGGAAGATCATTGATGAATATGAGGAAAAGTAATGGCGCGAGTACACTGCCGTGTGGTACACCTGAAGAAACGTGAGATAGGGAAGAAGACAAATTGTTAACTGTTGTGTATTGCTGACGATTCGACAGGAAATTGCGAAGCCATGATAATGTACGGGAGTCTAATTTCAGGGAGGAAAGTTTCTAGAGGCAGGACTTTATCATAGAGGCAGGACTTGATAAAGTCCTGCCTCTTAAATAGAGGCAGGACTTTATCAGAAAATTGCTACCATGCAATATTTATCCACAGTGCCACGAATATTGATGTCGGGCACGGGCCAAAGCTTACAAGTACTCCGACACTGAGAGCGCCTTCGTTGTCGATGCAGCTGGACCAGTGAACGGCAAATATACGGCAACCGTCATTCATCAAGGAAAACAGATCGACTGTATATCAGCGCAGGACACAGACAAAACTAGCATGGAAGAAGCAGGAATCACCCTCACAAAACGAAACCCCCAGTCCACCTTCCTTCTCACAGATTCCCAAGCAGACTACGAGAATTTCTGTGAAGGCTACATTGACTGCAATACGCAAAATATTCTTACCCAGTTATCGGCCCCACGTTCAGAGGGAGACTGAAAACAGCGGATATGGATGCCTCGCCTCTGCGGAGTTAGAGTCACTGAACCCGCCTATGCCTCGGCCCGAGAATTACTCTTCCGGACCTTCGACTCCGGCATATCGCAACCACTTTCAGCTGTGCGTATGAACCCGCTTCGTATACCAAAATTCTGCAGCACCAAGGACTCAAATAACAAAAATTTCACCACCAGGACCAAATCTCAGTAAAAAATCACAGGTAGCGTGGCATCACCTACAGACCATGTTCTACGCCAAACCGTACATACTGTCAAAAATATATCCCGACGCCTACACACCACAGTTCACGTTCTGCTCCAATAAAGCATCTAACCTCTACCACATGGTATTAGTGTCCACTAAACCACCCTTTGAAACCCAAGACACCACACAACATAGAATGGTGGAGGGCAAATCTGTTTAGCTCAGATTCGAAGACCCAAGAGGCCCTCGTGAAATGTGCGAAGACAAAGGCCCGTGCCTATGGGAAAACAGACTAAGGATGCCCCTCACCAATCTATTCGTGCGCAAAATCTTAATAAACGTTATATTCTTTCTCTCCACTAGACAGTGGCATGTACCCATGGGCAGGTACGTTCCACATGCCCAGACTATTCAATCCAGACTATCCTGATCCGAAACAATTGTCCTGTACCGCTTATAGCTTGGAGTGTCATTCACGAACGGTTTTGCTTACTGAATCGGGATGACAGACAGTGTTGCGTGTGTTCACTGTGACGTTGAGGAAACCGTTATCCATGTCCTTTGTGACTGTCTTCATTATATGATGATGATGTTTAGAGTTTAATGGCGCAAGGCTGACTAAGGGTAAAGAGCGCCAAACAGAAGCTGTCTTCATTATAGCTCCCAACAATAAAAACTTTTCGCACGGCAATCAAGTACACTCAGCATTCTGCGCGGTCACCGAGTACTCAATCACGGAACCACGCCAGGTGGCGCAAGTGCATGTCAAGTGGAGCGTAATATTCGTGAAGCGTTATTAGGGGATACAGTGATGACTCTACAACTGTATAAAGATAATATATGTACTCCAATGATGAAACCGTCGTGTGGCTTTATGAACAACTGTTGTTAACCACAATGCATCTTCAGGTTACTTCAACTGGGAAACGGCACGAATAGATGTTAGTAATTTTTGTTCGAGAGTGTTAGGAAAAACTAGTACATCTCCACAATGTGAACGACGACGTGTAGGTGAAGCTATAGGTGCTATAGTCCGTAATGTCTAAATGATAGTAACCGAGTAGTAAAAAGGACGGAGAGATAGGCGGACAGACGGAACAGGGGGCGAATGTACGAATGCATAGATGATAGGACGCACGGACGGAAGGACAGACACAGGGGTGATTGTACAGATGGGTGGATACGTGGATGGCCGGACTGATGCACGGCTGGACGGACAGACGGATGGCGCGAGTGATCATGTATTGTGCTCTACTATAGTGGATTACTTGTAAAGTCGGTTGTTCAGTTTTCGTTTTTGCTGTGCAGGTGTTCAGTTTCGGTTAGGCTTTTGTGAGGCGTAACGGACGACTGGATCAGTTTGTAGGAGATTCGCCCCTAAAAGCTGGCATCGGCAGCGTTGTCCAAACGAACGCAAAGAATAGATATCATGATCCGAGCAAGAATCGCACCCCAGCATTTTGCGTGGCAGCCAAGTATTCTACCACAGAGCCACGCCAGGTCTCAGAACGGGTTTTCGAGTAGCTCATAATAATCGTGAAACGTCACTTGTGTTTGCAGTACTGACTATGCAATCTTATACACAGTACATACCTGCTTCTATCACGCAGCCGCCACGTTGAGTTAACGACAATTGGACGATGCGCCACTGACTGAAACTCACTTATCTATCAGTGCCCCGGGCCGCCATCCTCCCTGGAAGGAACGCTGCATATCAGCTTACCGCTCCTGGTTTTCCGAATGCCTATGTTGCTGTTGGTATTGCTACACAACAATAAACACGTAACTGTTAACATATCTTTTGCATACAGCATTTGTACGTATATTCAGTGTCCTTTGATAATGTCTCGCTTCAAAAAATTTGACAAATTCACCTTCCCGCCACGTGCTTTCCGTAACATCGATTTTCAAAGTACGTGGGGTCCACCGTACTCTTTATATGCATCATTTTTCACTAGAGGTATGTCAATCTCGAGGCAGTATCGGCGTATTCTCTGCCCTAAATGTGAACCAGTTATAAGGCCCTGTGGTACCGAGGCACCTGTGCACTTGCGTGCACGACCTTTTCTTGTGATGAGACAGTTTGTACGTCGTAATTTTCACCGGAAAGATTGCGTACAGGTTACAGAGTGTACAAAGCTCAGATCGCTCGCTTCACAGGCCCCGTTTGCAAACGAAGCGCACTGTTCAAGCACAGTGAAGTAACAACTATAACAGTAAGTTCGCGCCCATCCGAAACGTACGGATGACCCTGTGCTTATGTTACATTCGTCATTTTAGTTTCAGGAGCGCGTTATGTGTCCAGCAGTGAACGGTATATTTGTTCGCGCTCGTCCTGTGTGTGCTCTTTCATGCGCCTTTTGTGTTTGAGCAGCACGCTCAAAGTTCACATTTTTCTTGCCGTTCTTCTAGTAGCATCCGAATGTGCTGCAATCACATTCCTTGCTTCAACGTTGCAGCAAATTGCATTCTATTGCGATAGCATTTATATGGACCCTCTCCACTAGATTTCGCCGCTGGCGTCGATGTCATGCACCATATATGTGTACGTACCTATATATATGGAAACGCAAGACACAAAAAACATCAGAAAAAAAGACTTCGGCGTGTGAAATTGAACGTGGGACCTTCGCATCAAGAATGCGAGACGTTAACCACTAAGCCACCCTAAGGGTACCTCCTTCAAGGTGCAAACGACAAGCTATTTATATTTACCACTTAACGCTGTTGGCGGGCATCTCGGTCAGGAACTATTCTTTTTTTAGCATTATCAGCAAGATGGCACAATGAGCCCGTGGCAGCTTTCATCTCTCACGCATACTTTGGCCCGCGGCAAGGGGAGTAGACGATCTGTCGTGCACCCTTCTCTTCCGTTGGGGAGGCTCTTACGCCTTGGCTGGCGTTAGGTTTGCACTGGCGCAACTGTGTTGTAGTTATGGGGTGCCCATAGGTCACTGCAATCGTTGCACAGCCTCCTTTTGCGAAAAGGTCGTGCTTTTCAGATACAACGAAGCAACAACTCAGATGCTTATTCGCGTTCATTTGTACCTGTGACTACGTTTCTTGCGTCATTTGTGTGTAAGAAACATGAAGCACGTTTTTATCTGTTTGCCAATCCGCGTGTGACCATCCAATTCGTTGCTATTGCGTTCATTTCTTCGATTTTGCGGCAAAGCTGTGACTTTTTTCTTGTTAACTGCTTTTTTTATCAACGCAGATTGCCACCCATGTTCTTTATCTGGTACACCATGACCATTGTAGTCGTAGTACCTGCAAGTTTTGTGAATCTTTGGACACTATCTAGTGCAACGGCTGTCGGTGCATCGGTAGGAGCTCAGGCAATTTCTTTGCTTTGGCTCGCATGGCCGACTCTACGGTGACATCATTCGACGACGCCGTTTCAGGTTTGAGGGTACGCTCTCTGAGCAGGTAACTGTGAATTTTCATTACAATTGCGCTGCACGCTATATGGTTACAAAACAGGTCTTTAAAAATCGTGCCAAAGTCTGAATGTTCTGAGCGTCCATGTCGGTGGTGATGAATTCCTTCAATGATTCACCTGATTCCCGGATGTGACTTGAATTGGCTAAGCACCATTGATCGCTTCAGCCGAAAAGTGGTCACTTAGAGTCATCAAGCAGTAATGAAGCCATAGGTCGGCAAAAAAATGGGACCTCACCTAAACTCACACAAGAAATACATTCTGCCCTCGCAGCTGTCTGGGTCACCAACTCATAGAAATTTTCCCAGAGAGAATTCAATCGTATTCAGACTCACTGATTGTTTGCTCAGCCGAGCTTGTTCGGACTCAAACTCACTAACATATTGCTCTTCTTGAGTTACCAGACTCTGAGTCCAAATTACAGATTGACCTTAGTGTGAAGAAGCCTTAGTGAGTCGACTCATCAGTTCACTGGCGAAGAATTACCCTTTCTGATTAAAGTGTAAATATTCTTTGCCGGCAATATCCCACATTGTTGGTGTTCCTCGATATGACTTTTGATCTTGCAATTTCAAATTTGAGTTATAAGTGGTTGCAATCTAATAAGAACGTTTCCGGAAAGTATGCGACTCACACGATATATTTTCAAGGAAAACGTCGCATGAGATATATTGTGGAGAGGTTTCGGCAACCCCCTCTTAACTCACTCATCCCATCAATACATGCTGAGGTGGTGCATGAACAATTATGTGTCGAGATATATGTGAATACACTTGGGTACAAACGCAAGGCAGTATAATGCTGGTGGCTATACTGGACCATAGGTTGCCAGTGAAAGGTGGAGCTGACTATGACTCGTTACAGAAATATATAATGCTCTTATAGTCCCCTCAGACTTGGACTCATCGATATTTTACTCAAGCGGACTCACCCAGAGTCAGGCTCACTAAAACTTTGCTCAATCGAACTACGTCGGACACACCTTCACTAATGTATTACCCAGTCAGACTTGAACTCAAACTCACGGGTTAATCTGGGACTTAGTGAGTCTGAGTGAGTCGACTCACCAGTAACTTTGGCGGCCTACCACAAGCCACTGGTTAGTGGGACACTGATTTTTTACAAGCTCTTGTAGTTTCAAAAAAGGTGGTGCAGAATCGAGTAGGAGCGAGATGCACAACTTCTGATGAGCAGTGCTCAATACTCGGTGCCAGTAAGCTCGTTACCAGCGAAGAATTGCTGTGTTCACTTTGTATTCTGTGGGAAACCACTATCTGGGTAAAATGGTTTGAGTAACCTGTTTTTTTTCGCAAGTTATATTTCGTAGATTGTTAACCGCAGATCAATTTGAGGTTTCGAGCTGTCATCACATGCTATCGCTAGGGTCAACATCATAGGCGCAAAATAGACGAAAACTGTGTGCTACAGGTGAAATAATACAAAATTATGTCAAGAGACGGCGCAAATAAATGACAAATGAAGATTTCCTTTCATACCACGAACGTCAAGTACAGTGCAAGTTAGCTACACTATGGCTGGCTTGCTCGTGAAGTACAGCCTCACCGTTGGGCTAATTTTTCTGACCGAGGCAGCGAACTGCTAACAAATTCCCGATCCCAAGACGGGAGCGCAGATACACGTAACAGAAAAAGAATAGTCGAAAAGCCAGCGGAAGCTAGGTAACCCACATCTTCAGAAGACACATTGATTGATTGATTTGTGGGGTTTAACGTCCCAAAACCACCTTATGATTATGAGAGACGCCGTAGTCGAGGACTCCGGAAATTTCGACCACCTGTGGTTCTTTAACGTGCATTCAAATCTGAGCACATGGGCCTACAGCATTTCCGCCTCCATCGGAAATGCAGCCGCCGCAGCCGGGATTTCATCCCGCGACCTGCGGGTCAGCAGCCGAGTACCTTAGCCACTAGACCACCACGACGGGGCCTTCAGAAGACACAGACACAAGCTCAGAGCCAAAAATAAAACTGGTGAATTCGGAGATTTAACTAACACAATCCAAGCGTCGACTAAGGCCAGTCAACGCTTACCTCTTTCCAACAGCATGTAGCGTTTCCACAGCGCAAGAACTCTATCAATATTTAAAGCACAGCCTTTAGGCGTCCTGTTCTGTGATGAGCATCGTTGTCGTAGCCATTCCTAACGACGTTGGTGGCGTAATTGATGAAGATGAAAATGTTACCGGTTGACATAGAAAAGTACCGAGAAAACTATCTAGATCGATTGGTATTTCAAACGAGGCCCTGTGCGTGACAGTCAAGTATTCTACCTCAGAGCCACAATGATGCTTAACACTGGCAAGAAGACCCTATTCAGGCTTAGTGTCAAGCCTGAATCGCGTTTTCCTATAACAGAACAGTGAAATAAAATCCAGTCGTCACATAATACTAATTAAGCAATCAGTATTTGGTTTAATGCGTCGAATCACAGTGCTCGGCCATCGTCGTCATCCACAAGCAGCATCATAAAAGTGCACATAACGTTGTACCAATGTGTAGCACTTACCTCGCTTACACGCAAAAAGACAAATTATAACGGACTGGGTGCTGCTCTTCTTCACAAAATATACTATTTTTGATGTAGATACCTTGAGTAAACCAAAATCTTCAAGCTCAGTGGTCCTTGCCGGAGCACAGAGCTGCGCTCATATTTCGCATTGGGGTTTGTCATGATCGCTGATTTTCTTTTACAATCGTCACCAAAAATTGTGCACTCTAGAAGCAAAACTGACGACAACATTGGGGTACCCAACCCTGCCGGTTGGAAGCGAACATCCGAAGGGCTTGTTTCAGCTCTACAACGTTATTGCACATGCCTACCTCCTGCTAAGAGACATCACTAATATGCCGCATATATGCAGTGATTTCATAGTCAGCAACGTCAGTTGATTTCGCCTAGACTCTGATACTTATTAACACCATCTTTTTTCGTTGAACAGTGCTAGTACACAGAATTTCATATTTTCTTTATGTAGGCTATGTTGACACAGACCTCATAGTTTCAAGTTCGAGTACACACGTCATTTTCGCACAGTCCTAGTGGACAACTCCTTCGTGCGCCGGATTTCATCTGCAAAGCTTCACGAAGTGGAATGTCCTAAAAAGAAAGTAATCATGTCACTTATATGCACTCCAAGTTTTTTTCTTACGTGCGATTCATTGTTATCGCAATGCCCCTTAAATGTTCGCACACACTGTACTAACAGAAAGTTTACAGAAGTGCACCGTAAAAGCGTTGAAAGTTTTTCTGGATAAAAAAGTGGCATTCTTGGCTGATATTAGTGCAAGTCAATTTTTAAGTGACAGTGTGCACATATAGGAGAGTTGACTGTTATGTTACCAATTATGTGACCATTATGTTGACAATTGTGTGACCGTTCGACCGTACGCAGTGGGCTCTCTTCCTTTTGTAAACATCACCGTATGTGTACGTATACGTGATTGTTGAATACGTGATACCTCATGTTCTAACTCTCATGCTAAACTGCATGTTGTATTTGCTGTAAACTTTCAACGCTCGTAGACTTGGACCATGCTTGAACTCTGCTATGAACGCGTTTAAGGGATAACAAGTGGCCGGCGTCCTACGGGTGCGCCAAGATCTTCTTACATCACGTTTATAAGAAATTATGCAAGGGTTAACCGGTTGAAGCAATGGATATTCGGTGTCTTGTTGAGTGCCTACACAGGACAAAGCTACCATCGCTTCTTTCGCAGCGCTATTTTACTAAACCCTTATAAAAATTTTATATCAGCGTCGAGTGCGAGACACGTGAAAACAAATGTAAAAAATTCAAGTTTGTTTCTGAAGAATCTTCTCCTACAATTGTTAAAGTTAGAGCATCTAACAAACTACACAGAATACGCCTGAATTCAGTTCTTTCAAAGTGCACTCGAACTTCCGAAGCCACAGAATGTAGCTTCATATTTAGAGTTTCCGGATTCATTCTCTTTAAACCACGTTGAAATATCCTGTTTTTCGCACCTGTGCGTTGTCGGGTTTATACCAATTTGGTAATAGAGTTTTGTTTACGTTGAAAACCCAACCAATGGAAGGAAAAGGTATTGTTAACCATAGAATATCGTATGCCTATGTCAATAATTAAGTCACTACAATGATTTCTCTCACAAACTAATGTACTATAGAACAAGTTCGTACGTGCCATAGTCAAATCTTAATGCTAACCCCTCAGCACATTGCTTTACCAGTTTTGATGTACACACAATCGCGTGTTCATATCTAGGAGTCGCTGCTGAATGAAGCGCCTTAACAAATACTGAAGCTGCTCTTGTTTAGGAAAAAAACATTGTGGTTACTAACGTAACAAGGCGTTTTGTCTGGCACTGTTTCATTCGTTCCTCGGCAAACATGGCAGCATCCCAGAGGCTTCTAAAGAAAAAAAAATTAACAACTCTCTTGAGCATTGTGCTGGGAGGTGGGATGAATAATTATTCAGGATATAATGTAGTTTCCTTAGGGACAGCGCGAAAACAGTCCAAGAAATGGATGAGACAAGACTGCAAAACAAGTTGGACCAGTCGGTTGGGATTCATCGTGAACTTGGTTTACAGTGCAACACTCGAAATGCAGACACAAGGAAGATGCAAAAGAGAAAGAAAACCAGCGCCGTCTTTTCTTTCTGTTTTGCTCCTTCCTTGTGTCTGTGTTTCTAGTGTTGTGCTGTAAACCAAGTTCAAGAAACAAGACTCGCTGTAACCAGCGAATGTTCCAAGGTCTCAAATTTGTAAAATGGAAAAAATGAAGCATTAAGGAGACAACACAAGTGAAGCAAAATACAAGGCGATTGTTACCTTTGCTCTCAATTTAGTGTATCTGCTCGACCTGTATGCTCCTTTGTTTTGTTTCGCCTCCTTCACGTTCTTCTTTATTTCTTTTTTCCCTTTATAAATCAAATATCTTATTTCCTTTATGTGAACACAAGTACAGATTTCGCACCAGAACAATAGGGAGAGCGGGAAAAAACATGTGAAGTATATGCACATTTTTACATTCCGCTAAGAATGACAACTGATACTAAAGCAGTCACAAAAATGATTGGCTAACGAACATGCCCCCTAAGTTCGAAGTACTAAAATCTTTTGAGTCCCGCCGAGTGGGCTAACAAAGATACTTCGACGTAACGTGCACTTATAAATGAGTGGTTTCCAACAAAATTCGTCCGCCTCGGAGTAACAGAGCTAGCGTGCTCGGCTAGTGACTCCAAGGTCGCGGATTCGATTCCGGGCATGGCGGTGGCATTTATATAGAGTCGAAATTGCTGAGGCCCACGCACTGTGCGATGTCAGTCGACGTAAAAAACACCATATGACCAAAAAAATTTTCGGAGCCCTGCCTCATGGCGGCTGTCATGATCACATCATGGTTTTGGACGTAAAACATCCGACATTATTACTATTATTGGGAAAATCCATGCAATCTGGCGCAAGTGGATATCTGCAGCTGGCTTTTTTCACTCCTTCTGCTCTATGATTTCGCGATTGTTAGCACGGCATGAGCTCGACTATCATCACCTGAAGAAGCGTTTACACTATATCATTACAGCCATTTAGTAGATTGCTTTCTGTGCTTTCTTTCGTAGCTTCTTTTCCTATTGTCTTAGTTTACCATTTAAATCATGGCATTTTCGTTTTCGCGGCACACTAGAAAAGCTTTACGCCGGCACCGTTGGCATCATTTTTCAATTTGTGCAATAGTTTTGGCACATAAGGAATGAACGCCTTTTCATTTAGAGGGGCGTCTGGGGTTACTTTCTCCGCACGTTTCACTTCAAAATGTCATTTGTTATGGTTCACGAAATCTTGGAAAAATAAACACAATGTTTCATCCTATCTGTGTGGGTAGCCCAAACACTTTTTTTCATTTCGTTCTCACAACACCTGAATACAAACACTTTATTGCTGGCTTTGAGCATGCAGAGTTTGAAACAATTCCAATGTATAAGTGTGTGCAGAAGCAGATATATGCGAGAGCGAAGAGCATACTTTCAAAAATGTGTCTATTAAGAACACGAGTTCCAAGGCTCACATTAGTAAAAATTACATGTGGATGTACCTCAGAGCTGAAATCAAGTTATATTAGAAGCGAAATACATCTATTGCGGCTGCTGCAGATTGCTCCGCATGGTCCGTTTTTTTTTTTTCGGCGAAAAAACAAAAAGTACTCTATGTATCTCATTCCTTCAACCGTAGTCATACGTCTCAGCTTAACGACAACCTTACGGTTATAGCAAGAATGAAAAGTACATCACTATATACTGCATAAAATCTGCTGCATCTACGTATGGTGAACATCAAGTGTACAAAGCAGCGATAGATAAACAGGAGAAAATTCAGGCAGGACATTCACAATTATTACATACATTTCCTTACCATGCACTAGGTAGAGGGAAAGAGCGCGAAAGAGAGATAAGTAGAAAGAAAAATTGAATGAGTGAATATAAAAGCATGCCCACAAAAGATTCCCTACCTTAGCGGACAAGTTGAGAACTACTGTGTGTTCTCTCATAGAAAGGAAGATTGAAGTAGTGTAGACAACAGCATGCCCATGAAAGATTCTCTACCTAAGCTGACAGGTTGAGGCGTATTGTGTAATCCCTTATGGGCAAACGCATCACCTTCTGCTTGAAATGCAAGATGGCCACATGGCCTGAGGACTCTCTACCGTAAAAGTAGTTGCCCATTCCGGGTTTGCACAAATAATTGCACAATCTGAAGGATAGTTCATGGTAGAGAAGGCATCAGCTTTCACGTTTTCCGCTTCAATGGAATTGAAAAACCTACACCAAAAGGTCAAGTGTGAGGAAACAAAACAATAAAGTTGCAAAATAAAGCTGTGAAGGCTACTCATAGAGTTTCATAACGATGCCCCCTAGAAGCTTCCTCTCTGCTGGACGTGATGCTGCGTTGCTCAAATTGTTGCTGCATGGGCGAACGCATTCCCGAACAGTCAAGTAAGGCTGAACAAACGCGCTAGAGATCGTGACTTGTCAACGCATTCCCATGATAACGTCTCTATAAAGATGTTTGATAAGTTCTACAATTTGTCGAAATATCCTTACGAACCCTCTCGTTCGATTTATTATTATTTTATCATTTCATCAGAATATCATATCTGCAAATCACTTAAAACAGCGCGAAAAAAAAAAAGAAACAGGGCCACCGAGACGAGGAACCAACACCACGGGACAAGGGCTAAACCATTCTTTCTTTTTTTGCACTGTTTCACGTTTATCACATGATGGACCAACTTGCCCGAATTCAGAAGATCATACTATCTCAGTCATCGCTCTTAGTGGATTGAGAAAATGCACTGCACAATCTCTCTCTTCCCATTTATGTCTTGGTGCTTACATGCGTCTTGATGAAAACAAAAAAAATGGTCGTTTGTCAGCGGTTTGTCCCATCCTTCCCTTGCCATGTTCTTTTCACTGTATATCCAGTCGGTATTAAAGAAAGTGTTCAAATACGTTTGCATTTGAATTAAAATACAGTATCATTAATAAATCAACTAAAAGAATTACGCGTACACCCCTGATTTAGCTCTCTCTTTGAATATGCGTAGTTACAGTGTCGAGAATATGAATTGCCTTCGTTATGTATTTTTAGATGCGAAGCAGTTTAGGGTCGAGCTCAATATAGTGTGCGGCGTGACCACCACTAGAGCGCATGCGCGTCTCCTACCCCCTGTCTCCCTTCTCTTAGCTCTCCTTCCTCTCGCCTCGCAACGATGACGGAGACAGTGTCTCCTAGCTAGCACTCACTCCCCCTCTCTCTCCTCTGGGCATTCCTCCCAGTGACGTATACACCCCATTGCGCATGCGCGTCCCCTTCCCACTCATTTCGAGTGCTTACCCCCCCCCCTCGCCTCGCAACGCAGGAAGCGTAGCCTACGCTCACTCTCCCCCCTCTCCTTTGAGCACCCCCTCCTTGTGGCATTCAGTTGTGAATGTAAATATTGAAAAAGACTCATTTTTTTAAACTTTAGCCTAAAACATTATTTATTTCTATTCTTCAGAATACTATGTTTTATGACTTCAAGTTATGTACTAACCTCCACGGAATTGCCGCGAAGAACAGGAATGCTACAAACAGTTCGCGAAACAGGAATGTTCTTTCTTGAAACTGAAATTGAGATCGAAATGATAAATCCAATTGCTTATGTTAGTGCCGGAATAGTGACATTGTCATCAAGTCATAGTGAGCGTGGCTTTGTTAAATAACATACAATATCATACTACAACGGTTGCGTAGGGCATAGAATGTCCAGTGCACTCTTCAAATGGGAAAAGAAACGAATGGAAACATTATTGCTGTCAACAGCAGAACACTGAATTGTATCAGCCCTTGAAGTTCATACTCACTGTACTTGGTTAAACAAAGTACTCAATGTTTTAAAGTTAGCAAACGTGCTCGCATGTACCATATGAATAATGTGGTATTACTACGCATCTATCACAATCTGTAGAATGATTGCTGTAGCTGCTAAACGCAATTGTCATTGATGCTTTTGTAAGTATAAGCATAACCCAGAGCCACAACGTGCATTCTAGGGATTACATTTAATACGATGATTATAACTAATACAGGTAAATGTAAAGCTAGGCTCTTCGAAAAGATAGAGCAGTTTGAGTGTTTTGAATTGCGGAAGCGTAGCGAAAATAGGTTCAAGGGTGTAAGAAATGAGCACGGGCTGAAAGCAAAAAAAAATATTATGGTCTTATTCTGCTTCGAAGACTGTATTGATGGGGGGGGGGGGGGGGTGGCGCTGTGACACAGGCAACCTGAACACAATGTGCGAACAAAAGGGACTAAAGAGCTCACTCCATGAGGCCGATTGAACGTACCTGCATGCAAAGTTTCTAAACGTGACTAAGTATTGCAAGACCAGAGCCCACGAATTCAACTCTGCGACTAGCAACATAGTGCAACAGAGTGTTGTGAAAATTGGTACCCACAGCGAATCGGAAGCACTAGCACACATTTCGCTGCTTGCTATATTGTGAAAGAAGAAGCCCTTGTATTCACTTACTTTTAAAAGGCTGATAACAATTTCAAGAAATGCCTGGGCCAGTATACGCGTAACATCTTCAACTGGAGATTTCCGTGCAATACTATTTTAAGCAATGACGATTCAGGGCACATAATTAGTAAATCAAGCTAGAAAACTACTGACCCAAAAACAGATCTGTAATTTTGTTCGTGATTTTAAAACAACTTTTTGACAACCTATGAGGCCGTAAGACGCCAGTACACAAGTTGTCATGGCTCGAGGGCATCAGTCTTTCGCAACGTGGCGTGGCGGATTCCATACCTGCGTGAGTATAAAAGCCTGTGCAGGTTTGTAAATTACCTGGGTATATAGATCAACGCATTGCTATAGAAATCTTGTTAAAATATGTCTACAAGAGCATTCGCTCAACGTGAAAGCACTGGCACTCGGGCACTTACTTGAAACTTGAAAATCGATGCCTTTACCAGATCCAGAAGGCGCCTAGTTGTCTGGACATAAGCAAACACATTAATAATGCTCAAATAGTAAATGCAGGCTTGCATTTAAAGATAATTGATTGGAGACATAACCCTCTGATATTCGCTAAGCATAATGTCTATTGTTCAACATGTCTTCTCAGAACACGTATTAAGAAGACTGTTGCCAAGAATTTTAAACAAAAAGGTGTGACACTTCCCACTAAAACACAGAGGCTATTTTGATTATTGCCTCCACAAGCTGTACACTCATATCCCTCGCACATTCAGAAAATGCACTCACTCTTGCATTTTTTTATACTTTTCACTTGCTCTCAAATAATGTCAGTTACAAGAGTCGTATAGCTCTTGTAACTTTCTTTGCTCGATTGGTCTTTATAGAAGGCTACATTTTTTGACAATATAAATATGTGGTTAAGAAAAAAGTAAGCCCAACAGACATGAATCAACTGTTCTTTCTTGAGCTTGAAAATCTGTTTTTAAGGAGCACACATTCGTTTTGACAACCACACCAGTTCACCGACATGCACCGCATTATTCACTTTTAATAATTATCATCAAAGCGACGTTGTGAGCCCTTCTAAATTGCCCTGAAGCTAATGCATAACCTTAATTTTTAGAGCGACATTTACATTAGAAATGTAAAACAAGAGGCTGGCTGGTTTTTTATTCGAAGAACAGCGTATGCATTTACGTCACAGTTGAAAATTATGCGACCTCCGAATGAAATGTACTTGTGAGACGACTGCTTTAACTATGTGCAAAAACAATTCATGTCGAGGTATACTAGTTTAAGTGTGAAAAAAAAACAGTTAGTGATTCGTCGAACTGTTTTGTTGAAGTTCATACGTAACATTCGGCCAAGGTGGACTTCAAGCTAAGGCTTGCACGCCAATCGACTACCTTTCTCAGTAAAAATACACTCCTTCAGAATAAAATGCCATATTTTCTTGTTTTGTGTGAAATATATTTCTTGTCCCTCTACCTCTCAGCATTTTCTCTATATTGACGTCTGCATCTAAACAGACGTAATCAGGAAGTCCCAGGTTATTGATGAGGGCAGAGACAACTGCATATCTACAAGCATGTTCAATCACACGTGAATTATACTATCCGAGAGACATGATACTTCTCATCCAAAGAAACCCAGTTTGGAACATTGTTTTTTCTCCTGATTGCTTTCTTTCATGATACATTACAAAGAATACATGAAAAAATGGCCGATCTTGATTCACCGCTATTCCTATTTAGGTTGGATTAATTTAACAACTTGGTGAACTTTTGTTTGTAAATCGAGGCAGTGTGACGATAACTCATGAATATTGTATTGACTGCTACCTTCAAGGCAGTCAATAAAGTATCGACTTCGTTGAATATCATACTGACTGATTGCAATCATTGGGAAATAATTTTAGGATTTTCAATACGCAGTTCGAGAACATTGCATGAACATCAAGTTATTTTCTTTACGGCAATATTTCTCTAAATGTTTCCCCGCATATTATGCAGTTCTAGAATATTGCCGCCGTTCAAATTACTAGTTTCTACTTGTTTTGTTTTGCGGGATCATCAAGATTAGTTCATGTGTTTCTCATACTTTGGCTGCGGAAAAACTACGGGTATGGAATTCAGGTCGCACAGCAGTAGACATCGTGTTTTACTTCGAGGGAGGTCCTTCAAGTGGAGATAGTAGTGTTTGTAACAAAGCTTGTGACTTCACTCTTTACACATGTCATAAAGCATTCCTGGAGGTCTTGTGTATGTCAGTTGCACGTCTATGGCCAAAGTATGCTAAAACTACAATTGCAGAAGTCGACATTCCTACCAATTATACAAGTTTGTTCTCATACTAATATACCAACCAATATGATTTTTACATACAGTCTTCATAGCAAAAATCAAAAGTGGTGGAAATGTAGCTTCAACTTATTGCACACAGACAATGCTGCCGCAAATGTAGGAACCAGTAACATAACACACTGTGATGTGGATAGGCGCTGCCGAGAAAAAAATGGGCGGGTTTGCAAGAAACTATCAGTTGCGAGGCAGTACAACTAACTTTCATACAAACAAAAACTTGTGTTTTTGTAGTTTTTTAACAGAAACAAACTCACTACTAGAAAGGGTCTAGAAGGCTACACTAAAGCAACGGAATGTATATCTACAAGACAGGCCCATGGTGTCTCCGGTGACACTTAAAACACACCACAACTTCACGCCACACTCTGAAACGGTTTAGCCAAGATTGTTTGACCTACTGGCAAGTTCCTGTCCACGCGAGACGTAAGTCTACATCCTAACGCATGTATTATGTGCCCTTTGTTGATGCCGAGGCTGGCAACGATGAAAATTTTGTCTGAGGCTTTTGCAATGTGTTGGAGCATTCAACAACCCACCCGTTACTCAATTCACGTTGTGTAACGTCTTTTTCTTATTTTATTGCTGCAAAACACTTTATTATATATGTTTGCATTGGATCATGCAGTTCGTAATGGAGTTTGAAGCACCGGTATACAGCGCAAAGGTAGAACAGTAGGCCACCAAGCACAAAGCCCGAGTTTGAATTCAATTCTAATCTGGGTATTTTTATGTACCTAACTTTTTTTATCTCGCGCAAAAGTGGTTGCAGGCACAGGTGGCGGTGTACAACCACGATTCTGTATTCGGTCCCCGTAATTTAATAACAGCATTCACTTTAAAGCAGGCATAGTTGTAGAAACGTTTCATAAAAATTAAAAAAGTTATTTGTTCGGTTCGACCCCACTAATAAGCTTTCGTAGAAATTTCGCACATGAAATAAGCAATTGAAGCACGTTGCTTATAATAGACCCCGAAGTTACAGCTACCACAGAACACTGAAGGGGAGTCAATAAAAGAAGTGTATGTTTTTCTGCGTGAGAGCAGGAAGCTTAGTCTACCAAAATGTAAGAATGTTTTTTTTTTTTTGGAGAAAAAACGATTTTAGAGTAGCTAGAATTATACAATGCCTACCCAAGACATTTTATTGTACAGAGCATTGAATGTAACAGAAGATGGCATTGTTATCGACAAGTTCAATTTCAGGAATATATTGAGTAACTTGATGCCATCTCTCTCATCACTATGTTGATTAATATATCAAATATTATCCCGATAATGTTTCTATGTAGGTAACCTATCTTGAAAAGGCCCTCACTGGCCCCTGATAAAATCAAGCATTGCGTGGACGTAGAAGAGTTCTTCCCTGTTTCGAAAAGTTTATTTTTTGCTAGGGAACAAAACCAGTCGTCCAGCCAAAAGTTCTACGGATGAAGATTATTTAATTTATTAAATAAAGATTTTATTAGCATGCAAAACAAGATAACGCAAGAACGTGATTCCTAATGACGTTTTTTATCCACTACAGACCTTTAGGTGAAGCTTGAAATATAACGCCGTTCAGTCAACAAAAACAGTCTGGACATTTACTATTGAAGCAGTATTACATCAGGGTGGCTATCTTTTAATCAGCCCAATGTAGAAAGCACCTTGATATTTATATTGCACTTAGTGATGAGGCAGCTATCAATTTTTTGTATAGACGCAAATTTTCTTTGAATTTGTTTTCATTTCCTTCCCACAAGCACATATTTCTTTAAACACGAATCTATGTTATTCATACTAGCTCACTACTATCAGTTCTACTTCATTGATTGATTTGGTGAAATATTTCCGCGTACATCCGGATGCATTTTCTTTTTCCCCAGTATTCCACTGAAAAATAGTTCTGAGCTTTCACTTTTCTTATTTATAGCAGCTCCTAACTTTGTGTACCTTACGTTTTCTCGGGCATCATCTGATAAAACGGCGTTCGCAACAGCATGGCAGCTTCTGGGGCACCTTTCCAAAAGGCATAATCCTTATACCGCAAAAACTTTTGCTGCTTTGCGATTTCGGTTTTGTATTTTGTTTATTTATGCATGCACATGTCTGCATGTAGTATTGCAGACATGCGCATTTGAATCAGGCGGAAATGTGTGTATGTTTCATCCTCTCTGTACTTAACTCACTGTTGTTCTTTAGTTTCACTGTGCAACATACACAGATAACTAAACCATAGGATCGGAATAGGCTGAAAGCTTTGCAAACAAATTTTAAAGCAGTCTAATTTTTCTAGCAGTGCTTTTTGAAGTCAGTTTGTTTGTTTTAGGCCATCACATTACGTCGACGCAAGCGAGGCTCCAGAACGATCAACCGACACCCATAATACGCAACCTTGACTTATCGGAATGTCAAAGCATGAACTTGTATAGGTCGTTTCAATGCGATTAAGCGAAATTTGCTGCAAAGAATTTCGTTTATGTCTGTGTTTCTTTATCTTGAATAAATGGTAGGTGGTTTTCGCAGAGCAAACTTGCAGACCAAATTCCGGTAAGAAGACTAGTTGTTTGTATTATTCTTCTTGCCATATAACAAGATTGCTGAAGCCGTCTGCACACCTTGATTGCCCAGCATGCACACGTAAATAACGAACACTGATTTATTCTACTGAACCATTACGCAGTTGGTCATTCGCGGATGAGACCGTGTTGGCTCCATTGCCTGACACCAACAAGTCAACTGTGCTCATAGGTGCGGTTATAGAGTTTCTTTAAAGCAACTGAACTATATGCGTGGCTACAACATTTTTCTCCCCTGGAAAGGATTGTATATATTCACCTTTCTACTCACCATCGTCATCCATTACTCTTTCTCTACCCTTTTCTCTCCCCTTGTGTAAAGTAGCAGGCTAGAGCAGGCTATCGCTCAGGCCAACCTCTCTGCCTTTCTGTAAGTAAACCTGTCTTTCTCGCTTGAATACAATATACATATTCTTGAATCAGAGAAGATGTGCTATGCATGCTATAATATGTGGATAAGAATGGACACAGACGACATGTACTGGCACTCAGATACAACAAATTTATTTCAGAGAACGTTGAAACACGCTTTGTTACTTGCGTACATATCTACACAAATAAGAGGTCTCAGTATTAACGAAAATAAACTCAACTTTCTATCTGCCATATTCAAATATATATTGATGCTTATGTGGTGGATATTGCGTCAACTTTCACGCATGCGTAATGTATACTTCGTCGGCATATGAAAAGGTTCAGTTGTGCCAAAATTTAGTGTAATGTTTAAGCTAAGTGTGCCTTTTCTGAAGTCCATCCGGTTTTCTGGGTGTTTTGCAGTCATGCCAAAATAAAGAGTAAACTTACCCTAGATGCTACTCTCCTCTAGTAGGCTCTTCACGAGACTTGGGCTAAAGCCATGCCCGCACAATGTAGTGAAGAGTTGATAAAATTACACATATACAGGAAACCCGCTGACTGGGATGGATGGACTGTGAACAGAGTGTTGCTGAAAGTAATCGTGGAGGCCCCACAATATTTATATCAACCGCTTGCTCTAGACGACACCACCCTTCGAACCAACAGCACTTTAAGTGGAAAGTATAAGCCAATAAATGTGCATTCGTGTAGCCTCATTCACGTGTTTTATGTTGGCGCTGCTGGTTGAACGCCCGCCGACCACTGCTGAGCGCTCGACTATTGTCAATCATACTTTTTTTCATTTTACCGCACTCATTCTGCGGACTATGTACATGATGGAAACACGTCATGGCTGTTTCTGTAGACCTCAGCATAAAATACTTTTTTTTAATAAACTATATAGTGCATTATCAAAGATGTTATATCTATGAAACACAGCCCTATATTTTTGTAACTACGTACACTTCACACGGCCGTCTAAACACCACAAAGTTATGGCTCATAGTCAACAACGTGGGCTGTTCTTTTTTTTTGCAGCAGTTTATGTTTTAGCGTATGGGGAAGATCCTCTTAAACTAGAAAGGCTAGTGGTCTAAAATAAATGTGGGATCTACGTTATTTTTCTCCACTCTGGCAAGTGAAGCAAATCTGATGGCTCTGCGAAGCTAGCGTAACTGTCATATGTGGTGTAGGTGTAGACACTTCTCAATAATGAGCACGAAAAAATTTCGTGACAAACGCAATATTTACGTGGAAACACAACACAAGTGCTCTGAAGCAACCTTCCTACTGTTTGGATGAACTGGCAGCGCGTTGTCATCAGAACGACACTAACTCTGTTCACCTATTGTCTGCCTAAAGATCAAAAGAAGTTGTCTACACATTCTAGATTTCGTCAAAGAGTGATAAAGTGATCTTACCACCTGCGCATTTTTTTTTCTTTCTCGGCACCCACTCAACTTTTTCTTTCTGTTTGTAAACAGACAGACGGCTTAAAAAGAAAGAACGCTGGGGATTAATCTTCGTGCACTCATATGCGCATAATAATGTCAGCAATTGCAGCTGCTGCGGCAAGAATAGCAGCTCCCGCCAGTGGTTGTCTCGCTTACGTTAACAACCGCCATGAAGTGCCTATATGGAAGAACCAGAGTACACGGTGAGATATGTGCGTTTAGCAATGGAGATAAAATGCCAGCTGTGCAATTTCAAGTATTCATTAACAAAACTCCTGGTGGCGGAATTTATCAAAACTATCCACCGTGGTCATTGCTAAACCTTTGACCGCATTGTAATAAATAAATACTTCAGGAAACGACGCATTCTTTACCATGAAACTCCAATTTTACTTCAAATTATCAAAAATGTGTCGCTGTGTAAATCTTGCGATCAATTTTGATAAGTAGTTTATTTCATTTCTATTACTTTTCCGCACAAAAATGATTATTTCAAGGGTCCACAAAGATATCTGGGATGTCTTCGCAGAAATGACGTCAGAAAATGCATAGAATTAGGCCACAAAAAAACGTTGAAGAAGTAGTTTTGGGACAGGAAACAAAACAAAACTAGAAATTCGGCGATATGTGCCATAGCTAACCAGAATATCGAGCCCAAAAAGAAAATCGCTAGAATAGGAGACAGATTAGACGCCTCATATTAGGTTAGGTGAAAATAGCTCCGGCCCATTGCTCTGTTCTTGAGAATGCCTCCTTTACGTGCCTACCACTGCTGGTGCCTCTATTGCATATGTTAGTGGTGCCGTCGTTACGCGACTATAAACGCCATAATCACATGTTATTAAGATACGTGATAGCACATAACATCTCTACTTGCGTTTACTGTGTACTACTTTAGTCTACCTTTTAACGTCGGGCTGATTCTGAAGTGACATATCAACTCTCCTCATTCGGGCTACACATATTATCGATTCCCACTGTATGTAGGATCTCACACTTTTTTTCTGATTATACTTCCACCGTCAAACGCTACAGCTACCACAAAAGTGTTTAATAATCGATTTTGGACATCGGAGTGGAGGTGTGCCACCTAGCGTCGACGTCGATTAGATGGTTATATGGCTTCCAAACAATAATTAAGATTGTGCAAGTTATGCATACACCAACGGACCGTAAACAATGAACTAAGTCAGGAAGGCCACGTTTTACATTGGTTTTATGCCGAAAACGATGACCGTGGAGTCTACTCTATTTTTTTTCAGGTTTGAAGCATCCTAGCGTCTTGGCGTGCTCACGTGTGATGTCGCCGTGGTCTCGTCCTTTAAATGGGTCAAATCGTTGTCGTGATTAAACATAAACGGGTATGCCCCTGAAATATTAGGTAAACCTAGCTACTCTCAACCGCTCTATATCATGCGCATTACGAGGTAAAGATTCACCGTTAGCTAAAACATTAGGTTTGGCTTAGTGGCGTCGTGAGAATCTCCTAACGAGGTACTCAAGTTCCATAACTAAGACCGCAGGTAGGAACGTGCCTCTCTACGGTGATGTATTCTACTTGAAAGGCCACTTCTTGAAGAGAGTAAGGGTGTGTTAGTGTACCGGTGACTAATGAAGCAGTAAAGAGTAAAGACGCTGCTGCGGGAAACACTACCACACAGCATGCTCCCGCATGTTTCACGTTAGCGGAGCTGAAACACTATTCCCTGCATGCTTCTCTGGTACAGCTTTTAGTTACTTTATTTCTTGTGTTTTTGGTTCACTTACTTAAAGTGCCGCTGCTGTGTTTAGTTGTGCACTGTGAAGTTTGCAATTCTTTGCACCATTTCTTGAGAGAGCAGCTCTAAGTATGCACCAAGATGACACGGCAGTAAAAATAATGAAGGCCTTCATTCTGAACGCTGGTGATGGCTGCCACAACTGTCTTTGAGTTGCGTTACAGAAAAGCGAAATAAATTTCTTCGAGGTACGTAGGTAAAGGGGCACTAAATTCAAACAAATGTTTAATGACAAAATTGAAAGCGCAATGCATCACAACGTTTAAAACGACAATATTACCAACACCGGTGCCCTACTTACCGAGAAATTAAGGTAAACGCACGATAACAGATGCGCTGCGATAGAACATTCGCAAAATCACCACTATTAAATCAGGAGTACCACCTACAATTATTCACTGGTAATCGAACTAGTTGCTCTAAATAGAGAACCTTCCGTGTATTAAGAGGTGTAATAAAATGCTGCTTGTTCGTTTCTGTTTGATCCATGAAAAAAAAGCACCACTGGACGTTACTATGCGGAATGGCACGAGTGGCTCCAAAGTTGAACTGGACAACTCGTACCATCTAGTGGGACCCAGTTGAACCAAGCCCGTCTGTCGTCTCGCAGGTCATGGCAGAAAATTGTTCTATGGCCGTTGTTGCTGCTGCGGCAACCACTACTTTTGTTCTGCTACTACTAGTATTGGTGGCTGCGCAGTAAAGCCAGACGTTCCAGATGTAATCTATCGTTGTGTTCTTGAAAATTGCCCTTGTTCTTCTCTCTGCTTGAATCTCAAGTATTTTCTCTTATCCTCATCACAATTTACCAAGGAGGAATAAAAAAATTTTCAGATCCTCCATACAGTGGGAATCGATGATATGCGAAGCCCGAATGAGAAATGTTGATATGTCACATTAAAATCAGCACAACATTACGAGGTGTAGGTAAATGATGCCGTACATGACTTAATTATCGTGCTTATCATGTTTGGGAGTGTTTTTTTACCTTCGTCATCTATTCACTTCACGTGATACTAAATTTAGTATATGTGGAGCTAGCAAAACAGCCGTGAGCACGCTATGAGTGGTGTATGTTGTCAAGTTCCGACATGACACTCGTGTCAGGATTATCGTATTCGCACCACTCATCTATTTCGTCATCCATTGACGTCTCGTAACACCAAATTTGGTATATGTGGAGCTAGAAAAACGGCCGCGTATGCATCGTGAAGGGCCCCATGTACTCCAATGTAGCATTGGCGCGTGCGCACGCTGGGTATCAAGACGCTACGTTAGCAAAACACGAGCACTCTATAGTCAGACGCCAGGCGAGACCAGCGTCCGTCAGCGCAGCCCGACGGCAACCGGTGCGACATGCTGCATTTCGCGCCGATCCGCAACCCAGGCGACACTGCGTCTCTCTCTTTTCGTAACGGAGGGACGCTGGATGAGCTGAAACGCACATGTGTCAAAGCAACGCAGTGCGGCGCCGCCTGCGAGTATAAGGCAGGACCGGCGTGGAGGCAACGCCGGCGTTTTAGGCCGCGCTCACACTGAGCATTCCGGCCGCCGAAAGTGCTCCGAATCCGGTTTGGCGGCGGCGAGATCCGCCGAAAGGGCCCTCTCCGCGCCGATTGCTCTCGGACCAATTTTTGCGGTGTCTGCCGCCGAATCGGTCACCACGGACCAATAAGGAGTGCTAGGCAAGGAATTTTGAAAAATGGCGGCCAAGCCCTACTCACTTGTTATGCCGCAGTGCACGTAACTGAATGTTGAAACCAACCGGAGTTTAACCTACTCTCTGCCTACTTAGCGTCCATATTTCGCGGAAGAGGTGACCGAGCTTGCTGTTGGCGTGACCGTGCTTGTTGCTGTCTTGCAGGGCAAAACGAACCCACCAACGCCGCTGATTTTTCTGCTCTTCGTGCATTACAAGACAGCCACTTGCCAGCAAAGTAAACAGTACTGTCTTTTCTTGCTTCTTGCGTACGAGAATCGTCGAAGTATACACCACCAGATATCGTAGTAGCGTTTGCGAGCCGCGACCACAACCGGGTGACAGCGCATCCATCCCGTGTTCGCTCCGTAGTAGATGGCATATTCGGCGGCATGGGGTGCGTCCAGTGCGAACGACGCCGCGTTTCGGCGGCAGGGGAATTTAGGTCGCTGTAGAAAGCGGAAGTTTCAGTGTGAACTAGGCCTTACGCGACAAAACGAACACCGGCGAGCACGCACACCACGTCACGTTGAAATGTATTGGCGTCTTGAATGTGGCATGTAGTCCTGTTTTCACATGACACGCATCAAATGATTGTCATGTTTTCACCAGTCACACATCTTCGTCGCCCATTGGCGGCGCGTTACACTGATTTTGGTAGATGTGAAGCTAGCGAAACGGCCGCCATCGCATCATTAGCTGGGAACGTAGTCATGTTGTTAAACGAGACGCTTGCCATGCTTTTCATATTAGGGTCTGTCGCTTGTGTTCGCCATGCAATCATGTCATACCATACCAGTTTTGCAACATACCACGGGAAAGAAGCCACCGCGAGAGCTGCAGGGCCATGAAATGTAAATCATAACATTCATGACATACATATTATCATTTTGATGTTATCACTAGTAAAATATGTTCCTCATTTAGTCGTGTTATTCTATACCAAGTTTGGTATTGATACCATTATCGAAATGGCCAGGAGACCTAAAAGTTGTAGGCGGCTAGATAGATAGATAGATAGATAGATAGATAGATAGATAGATAGATAGATAGATAGATAGATAGATAGATAGATAGATAGATAGATAGATAGATAGATAGATAGATAGAAGATAGATAGATAGATAGATAGATAGATAGATAGATAGATAGATAGATAGATAGATAGATAGATAGATAGATAGATAGATAGATAGATAGATAGATAGATAGATAGATAGATAGATAGATAGATAGATAGATAGATAGATAGATAGATAGATACGCTGAAAGTCGCCGAAGTTCGCTAAGAAATGCTTCATATTTAAAAATTGCTGGAGTGCAACTGATTGCCCGGGAGTAATGCTGTGCTTATGGCAAGGTGGCGGTTGCGGTGGCCATCTTAATTGGGGCGTGATAAAGTATCACCGTTCAGCCATAAAAGAGCCACTCACCAGGCCCCATACTAAATTTTAGTTAGACAGTGGAAGTTGTTGGGTGTCCGATCAGAAACCTTTTGCCACAATTTTTTTTATTTGGTTCATCACGAGCGAACAAAACATGTTTTTGAAGCGGCGTGAAACTAGGATGAAAAAAGGCGAGCTCGAAACCCTTGCCGCTACTCCGCGTAGCCTTCGCAAGCCGAGTGTCTTCCCCACCCTCTCAGGCATCCGACCCAAGGAGGACTAAACAAAAATTGCTGGAGTGGAAGCTCCCGCAATGCATTGCCAGCAGAAGTAAAGCCACCTTTTGCCACTGCCAAGATGGCAGAAACATGTTCTTTTCTGATAGTGGCCACTTAAAGATCAAGTGGCTTTGATATTTTATGTAAATGCTACGTCAGTTCTATATTAAAGGACAGTTGTTCTGACGAAATAACACGCAGAAACGAGTATGGATAACTGAATCTTCAAAGAACAATTAGAGGCTCACTAAGAAAAACTAGTAACTGTAAGACGCACTTGGAGCACTATGTGGCCCAAAAAAGTTCCCACATTAAACTCGTTGGGCGTGTGAGGGAAACGCTTCATTTTTAATCGCTGAACGGTGATACTTTATCATGCCCCTAGTAAGATGGCCGCCACAACCGCCATCTTGCCAGAGGAACCACTTCACTTCTGCGCAATCATTTCCACTCTAGCAATTTTTTAATCCTCCTTGATCCGACCAAGAGGTCACGTGCGCACGACGTGCCCAAGCAAGTCCAACCCCGGAGCACAAGAGCGGCGTTGCTTTGATAACCAGCGTTACTTTATGGTCTTCTGCCTGTTTCTGCGGGATGGTTTGGAAACGCTGGCTTAGACGCGGTAGAATACATGAGCACAATGAGTGCGCGAATGCATAGGAGCGTTCCACGGCGGCTGTCTGCTCGATGCGATGACAGCGGCGACACAAATGCATGCGAAACGCCGACACCTTAGCCCCGCATCTCGTTGCAATTGGTTGGTTGGTTGCGAAACTTTATTGAGGTCCTGCAAGGCGCGCGTCAGCGCGCAGCGGGTGACTCACACGTCGAGACCGTTAGGCCAAGCCTATCGGCCGCTCCGCGGGCCTGCTGGACGGCCCAAAGTTGTTCGGCCAGGAGGGAGCTGTGTAGGGCCGCCTCCAAACTGACCGATTAAGTGTTGGGGTTAGTGTACATTGCCTTGCACTCCCAGAGCATGTGCGCCAGCGTGGATACATCCCCACACACGGGGCAAGCGTCATTGGGAAGCACGTCAAGATAACTAGCGTGAAGGGATCTCAGGTTAGGGTACGTGTCGGTCTGCAGTAGTCTGAGCGTAAGGGCTTGTGGCCTATTAAGATTTGTATGAGGGAGTGGATATAGTCTCCGCGCGAGGTAATAATATTTTGTTATTTCTTGTACGTGGCAGGCGCGTCCATGTTTTCCGCAACTCCGTTGACCCCGAATCGTTGCCCGAAACTCGTGCGGTCGGTTAGTGCACGCGCGGCCTCGTGGGCAGACTCGTTGAGGTTGGGGGGAGCGCCTTGGACTTGTCCAACATGTGCAGGAAACCAAATCAGTACGTAGTGCTTGATGCCGCCACGGTCACCACTTTGGAGCACGCGCAGGGCTTTCTTTGAGATTACACCGCGCTCGAAAGCTCAAAAAGCTGACCTAAAGTCACTATAGATGACCTCCCTTTCACCTTCCAGGATGGCCACGGCGATGTCCACTTGCTCGGCAATCGTAGGATCGTCAGTGTGAACCGATGCGCAGTTGGTGATTTGTCGTTTGGAGTCGACGACGACTGCGGAGAAGGCGCAGCTCCCACGGTACGCTGCCGCGTCGACAAAGCTGACGCCATGCTCCTCACTGTAAATCTGCTTGAGAAGAGTGGCAGCTCTAGCCCGTCGCCTACCACGATTGCGCTCGGGATGGACATTCTTCGGTATCGGTGCCACGGTGATGAGGTCACGAATCTCACGGGGCACCTGTCTCATCTTCTCGTCCACTTCAGCCGGAGAGTGACCGAGCTCTCGGAGTATATGTCTGCCGGTCTTGGAGCTCGAAAGGCGCGCGAGCTGGGCCCGCTCCTGCGCTTCGGCAATCTCCTCCAACGTATTGTGTACTCCGAGCTGGAGCAGGCGCTCGGTGAGCGTCCTGATCGGGAAACCGAGGGCCCGCTTGGTAATCTTTCTGAGCAAGACGTTGATCTTGTTACGCTCGGCACGCTGCCAATTGTGCATGGCCGCGACATATGAAAAGTGGCAGAGCACAAAGGCATTGACCAGGCGGATTAAGTTGTCTTCCTTGAGGCCTTGGTAGCGGTTGGCCACCCGTCGAACCAGCCGAACCACGTTATCCGTCTTGGCGGTGAGCTTGAGTATAGTCTTGCCGTTGGAACCATTGGACTCGATGGACATGCCGAGGACCCAAATGGAGTCGACTCTGGGTATTGCGCTGCCATCTCCGGTGTAGACCTTGATGTCACTCTTCGAGATCAGCTGCCAGTTTTGGGCTTGGGCCCTCACCTAGTGGGTTGGTAAAGGAGGAGCTCGGACTTGCTTGGGGAACACCTCAAGCCTGTGGGACGGAGGTAATCTTCCGTGGTGTCTATGGCCTCCTGCAAGGAGCGCTCGACTTTCCCGTCGCTGCCACCTGTGCACCAAATGGTAATATCGCCCGCGTAAATTGTGTGGTTAATGCCTTCGATACATGAGAGCTTCTTGGACAACCCGACCATGACAAAAGTGAACAGGGTGGGCGATATCACTGACTCTTGTGGCGTGCCGCGCGATCCCAGCTTGATCTCGTCGGAGACAAGGTCTCCCACACTGAGGGTGGCTCTCCTACGGGTCAAGAACGATTTGACATATTTGTAGAATCTGACTCTAAGGCCGAGCTCAGCAATCGACCTCAACACGAAAGAGTGAGTAACATTGTCGAAGGCTTTCTCTAAGTCGAGGCCGAGAATGGCCCGCATGTCTCGAGTGTTGCAGTCGATGACTTGGTGCTTGAGCAGCTTCATGGCGTCTTGCGTCGAAAGCTTGGCCCGAAAACCAATCATGGTGTACGGGTAGAGCCCATTGTCTTCCAGGTACTGAGTCAACCTATTGAGGACCACATGCTCGGCTACCTTTCCCACGCAGGATGTGAGCGAAATGGGGCGCATGTTGTCCAAGTTGGGTGACCCCCCCGGCTTGTGAATGAGCACGGTGCGTGTGACCTTCCATGGGTCGGGGACCTCGCCGCTCTTCCATGCCTCGTTGATGACCTCGGTGAGGTAGTCGATTGACTGGTCGTCCAGGTTGCGCTGGGTCTTATTAGTTATACCGTCGGGGCCTGCGGCAGACCTCCCATTGAGCCCGTAAAGTGCCTGCCGAACCTCTTCGTGGCATATCTCGGCGTCTAGTTCAGTGTTGGCTGGTCCTGAGTACTCGGGGTACGTTTTTGCGGGGTTCGAGTTGACAGGGAGGTACTTTTGCACCAGCTGCTTTAAAACCTCCTCTTCTGAAGAGAACTGCTTGGCTTCGTGCATGGCTCGCGCTAGTACGTTCCGCTGGTTAGTTTTGGTGATAGTCTCACTGAGCAGGTGCTTGAGCAGGTTCCATGTCTTGCCATTATGCATCTGGCCATCTACCGATTTGCACACCTCGTCCCACTGCTGCTTGGAGAAAACGCGACAGTGCTCCTCGATAGTCTTGTTTATGTCGGAGATTTTCTTGCGCAACCTGCGATTGAGGCGCTGGCCTTTCCAGCGGGCGAGAAGTAACTGCTTGGCCTCGAGCAGGTGGGCAAAGCGGCTGTCCATTTCTTCAACCGGAAGGTTAGTACTAATATTCTTCGTGGTACTTATGACGTCCTCTCTGAGCTGGCTAATCCACTCCTGTAGGCTTGGCCTGGTTGCAGGTAGGGGTCGGTCGTTGCGGATTTTGCGAAACTGGTCCAAGTTTGTCCAAGAAAACTCCCGTGCCCTCTTTCGGACCACGAAGAACTGCGTCAACAGGACGTAATGGTCGCTACCTAAGTCAATGTTTGAGTTGGCCCGCTGTACATCAGGGAAATTTTTGACGAAGGTCAAGTCGGGAGTGGAGTCTCTGGAGGATGAGGTGCCCAACCGAGTTGGAAAGGCCTTGTCTGTGATTAGAGTCAGGTCCATGTCCGTCGCGTTCTGCCACAGTTCCGCGCCCTCGCTGGTATTGTACGGGTAGCCCCAAGTGTGGTGTGGAGCAATAAAATCGCCCGCCACAACTAGGGAGTTGGGACCTGCCAAGTTGACGGCCTTCTTTATGAGGGCCCTGAAGCGCTGCCGTCGGTCCTTAGGACTACTGTACACGGTGAGAAAAAAGATGCTGCTTCGGGCCGAGCTGCGCGGCACAATCTCGGTCATGATATATTCGGCGCTGCTGGTGGCCATTTTGAGGTCGTGAGAGATGTGTGTGAGCTTGTTACTGACCAACGTGCAGACGCCCCGGCCATCGGAATAACGCGAGACGGGCTTGTAACAAGTCAGTGTGACGTTTGGAGTAAATGTTTCCTGAAGCAGAATGACGAGGGGTTTTTCGCTAGAGCATCGAATGTACTGCTGCAAGGACGCCTTTTTCCTAGGAAAGCCCCTGCAGTTCCATTGCCAAATGAGAAACGTCTCACTTCGCTTGGCCATCTTGGTGCTTTTGTTGGCTGGTGCTGCCCTCAGATTGGCTAAGAATAGCGTGGACGATGGGGCCCGTAGCGCCGGGCTGGGGTTGTGCGACGGCGGTTGAGGTCAGAGCTGGTTTCACTACGCTTTCGAGAAACAACTCTACCTTGGATACTCGGTCGTTTTGCGCGGCCAGGGTGATCTGCAGTAGGGCGAAATTCTCCCCGAGCTTATTAATACTTTCACTGAGCGCGGATAGCGTGTCTCGAAGCTCAGACCTGACTCGAATCACTACACCTTCCTGTTCGTAAGCGACGGCCTTCTTCTTGGGAGCACTTTGACCCTCACTGATGCTGTCGCCGGCTTTAGTGCTGTGCACCTCCTTGGGTAGGGGCATTGTATCGGCGACGCAGCGGCGGCGGGTTGCGGTGGTGGGTTTCTCACGTTCTTAATCTCGGCAATTTCGAACAAAAGCCTGTTTATGGTTTCCTTCATCGCTGCGTTCTCGCGTTTCAGCTGGGAAATCTCGCGCGTGCTCTGGGAGTGACCCCGACAGTACCTCAGCTGGTCCTCCTCGGACCGTGTCGGCCCAGGTTATAGAGCCCGACTTCTTGCTTCTCACTGACACCCCGCTAGGCTGCTGTTGACGCCCGGTAGACCTGGATCGAGACCTGGAGCGGCTCCCAGACTTGTAGCGCCGTGCTCCTCCTCGGGACCGGGAGCGGCCCCTAGAATGGGACCGAGAACGTCACCTGGAACGGCCCCCGGAACCGCGTGACTGCTGGAAGTCCTGCCCATTCGTGCGGGGTGATGGTGGTGCCGTGGCTTGGCCTTGATCGGTGGCGCGAGACTTTTCCCAGCGCCTTCGTCGCACGACATACGGGATCTGGAATCTTTGCCTACAGTCCTTGTCAGCCGTGAGGTGTTGCCCACCACACAGCCGGCACTTGGGGGTACACTTGTTTTGTGCGTCAGGATTTGAAGCCCCACAGCCCCGACATAAGACGTCGCCCAGGCTGGGACACACATCAGCATGGTGACCGAGCCGACCACAAGCGTAGCAAATGTCTATTTTCTTGCGATAAAGCGAACATTGCACAAGGGTGGGGCCGTAGCGTACAAACTTTGGGACTCTATGACCGTCGAAGGCGACGATTACCGTACCGGTGCTGCCTATGCGCTTGGCTGGCAGGGCAAGCGGATTTCTTTCATTTACGATCTTGTTGTCAATATCATTCAAGCCGTCTACGAGTGGAATACCTCGGATCACGCCCTTGCACGTGGAATGAGGGGCGGCCTCGTAGGCACTGACCTCGTATGTTCGGCCCATGACGATGATCTGCCAAACTTTGACGTAGTTGTTGGTATTTTTCCTTCTAGGTGTGCTGACAACCGTAATATTCTGCTGCACGTTGGGGCGTAGCGTGTCGCCCCGCAAATCTTCGGCGCAGATGCTTGTGGTTGCCAGGATTGCATCAGCCACCACGGTGCAGCCGGTCTTCACAATATTGCGGCCTCCGCGGGGCCGAATCACGACCTTCGTATTCTCCCTGGGGAGCTGGGGCATCCGGCCAGCGCGGATGATTCTAGCCTTGATGTTATTGCCACTGTTGCGGCCTCGCGTGGCCTCGGCCGTTGTCAACTTCGTCTCGTTGGGAGTAGCACCATTAGGATTAGCGCCTGCCGAGCGCGCGCCAGCTTTTCTGGCGCCTGCAGACTGCCAACCTCGGTCTTCTGTCACCTTTTCGGGGGTTATGTCCTTCCACACCGCCTAATATTCCATTTTTTCCGAAAGTAAGCCCTGAGAAGAGCGAAAAGGGCACCCGGGAACGGCGACGCGGCTGGCGTCGCGCCGGCGTGGGCTTACCTCGTTAGGCTTAGCCCAGGCGGTGGCTGGCTCCGGAGAAAAAACGTTCCAAAACGTGAAAATAGTCCACTCATGCAGCAGGTTTTGGCATCAAAATAGTCCTGGCACTTTCACTGATGTTACACAAACAAAGCTGAATGCGCACTCGAAAAATTTACTTGAAGATAATTGTAGGAAGCAGGAGCCACTCGAAGGTCGTATGAACAACACAGACGCCGCGCCGCGTCGGTCTTCTCGTTGCAATTCACGGGAAAAATTGAAAAGAAGACGCCCACGTTCCCTTATTCCATCTCAATATTTATCTGGAGCTTGATTCATCTATTCAAGCAACAAACTACACAGACTACGCGTGCCGTGTTAAATAATTTTTGCCATGTCACTTACCACTGTTGGTAATGTCAGAGCACAGTCATCTACGTAGAGGACCAACGTCACTGCATTGCCGTGTACGTAGGGCCATTCATACGCGCACGTCATGCCCTCATTCTCTGGACGCGTGCCGGCAGAAGAGGAGGAGGAGAGGAGGAAAAACTTTATTCATCCCAAGAGAGAAAGGTGCAGTGGTGGAGTGTCAGAGGAGCCTACCAAGCGTAGGTCTCCGCTACCCTCTTGGCCCAAGCCAAGATCTGGTCCTGGACCTCGGGCACCGAGATGCACATAGCAGCCTCCTACTGCTCCTTACTATTAATGTGTAGAGGATTTGGTGGTGAGTTTCGAGTAGACCCCCACATAATATGGTCAGTGTTAGCTCTTTGTTGACAGAAAATGCACAAAGCGGAGGGGTATATTGCAGGGTGTATAAGATGGCTAAAAGATGGGGTAGAAAACGTACGCGTCTGTAACTGGCGCCATAGTATTTCATGGTAGCGTGAAGCTCCATGGTGTAAGGGTGGGGGGCGTGATATAGTGCGCTGTAGGTGGTAGGGATTTGTTATATCGTGGAAGGTAAAAAGGCCATCTCTCGCACTGAAAAATGCCGCGTAGTCTAAGGCTCCATCAGAGGCCTGCATTTGGCCGGCCATTCCTCGAGCACAGGTATGAGCCGCCTCATTGCCACTCAACCCCGCATGCGCGGGCGTCCCTATGTGAGCAACGTCTTGCGTGGGAGGATGTTTCTTAAGAATTGAAACGGCAGTTGATGAGATGCGACCTGTTCTGAAGTTGCGTAAGGCTGTTTAGGAGTCACTTACAATCATAGTGATATTGGGGATGGATAGATTTAAAGCGATGGCAGCCTCCTCTGCCTCCTCCGAAGAGTTGACAGTGATGGATGCTGTCTTGAGCGCCTTGTCATTATAATCGACTGCAAAGAGGGCATAGGATGAAAAGGATGGGTATTCTGCCGCATCGACATTGATCACGTCATTGGCTCCATGGAATTTTTCTTAAGAGCTTTTGCTCTTTGGATTCGACGCTCAGTGTGATATGTTGGATGCATGTTTTTAGGAAGGGGTGGTATGAGTAATTGTGTGTGTATGCTTTGGGGAATGTTATATTTAGCATTGGTCAGTGAGGCGAAGTTCATTTGGGTAGGCGATAAAATGTGGCGATCTGCGCCTGTGGTCGCGAGTCTTGCGTATTGGGCTGTTAAATGGGTGTGATGAGTGAAGAAAACGATGACAACGACGGAAGTGCGGGGCAAGGCGCGTGGGATATTGAGCCAACTGTGCGCGTGAGGTCAGCCAATCAGCTGATGACCTGTGTTGGCCCATAGAGGTGGCGTACCACGATGGGGCCACGTGTGACCATTACGTGGCGGTAAGCTTTGTGGCTGGAGATGAGCCGAAGCAGCGGCAGACGGGAGACAGCGGACCGATGCGTCGGACGCAGGCGATCCAGGTTCCGGCCGGGCAACGCGGCTGTCCACGCTACTGCCGTCGAACTACCAACTGGGGTGGCGTTGCCGGCACGAGTACTGCATCTCGGGGCGCGGCCTGGCCTGCTGTTCTCTTCTTTGCCGAGAACATCGCGGATCTGGGCGAGGTGTCTCCGTGGTGAGACGTTCGGCACAGCGACGTACGTGGCCTGGCTAATGGTCACGGTTGCGCCGAGCATCGCGTCTCGATGCAAGCTTTCCGCTGGACGGGCTGGCCATTTACAAGCATGGAGCATCGAGTCTCCCATGCGGGTTTACTGCTCCGTAGTCGTACCCACGCCCCCATTCCGCCAAGCGTCACCGTCACCATAGTGTCGCACATCGAAACGCAACCCGCTTCCGATCGACTGTCACCGCCTCCTGCTCTGCACCTCGGCGTTCGTCGGGGCTCCTATCTCATTGTGAGGTTTTGGAACTTTCCGCTTTGAACTCGCGTTCTGTAGTTTTCTCATTTGATCAGACAGTTTCGTTACTTATTCGGCTTCACGGTTTTTCTGGTTCTGTGTTCTATGTTTTTCTTTCGTGCTCTGTCATAAACGTGGTGTGTATTGTTACCGCGTCGTCTCGAAGTGCATTTCTCCTCGCACGACACGCAAAACAACCGTTGACGAGCCTTGTCACCGATAAAGAACAAATTTTCATTACAATGGGCTTCACGGATTTCACATAGGGTATTTATGACTCCTATCTGGTGGAGTCGTGCGTTAGAGGTGTTGACTGCAATGCCTAGCGCTTATTTGCAAACTCTGCGGAGGAGGGTGTTGACCAATTCCTCCTCTGCTAATTTAAGGTGAAGGTAAGGGAGTCCATATGTGATTTCTTGAATGTGTCTCTCTGAGCCTTCTTTCACCCTTAAGGTGATATCATCGGCATAGATGGAGAAGTTCAAGTCAGGGATACGTTGAAGAGCGTTGGGTATTGGTAGCATAGCCATGTTAAAAAGGATTTGAGAGAGCACTGACCCTTGAGGTGTTCCGAAGCTGCCTAGTGTATAGGGTGAGGAATGTTCTGGTCCTAATGTTAATGTAGCTGTGCGTTCTGTGAGGAAGCTTTTGATGTAAAAGTAAATTTTAGCGCCACAAGAAATTCGGTTGAGGCCAGCATATATAGCTGAGTGGGCTATGTTATTGAATGCTCCATGTATGTTCAGACCAAGGATTGCTTGAGTATCGTCGCTCTGGTTAGGAGTTGTAATGTCGTGTTGTAGGCGAAGCATTGCATCTTGCGCTGAAAGTGAGGCCCTTACCCAATAATTTCTGCAGGCAGTAGTCCATTATTCTCCACGTGTCTCTGGATGCGTGCAAGCACAATATGTTCCATAGTCTTTCCGAGACACGATGTTAAGAAAATGAGCCTCAGATTTTCTACTAAGGAAGCTTTCTTTGGTTTAGGTATAAATACGACTCTGGCATCTTGTCACGAAGGTGGAAGGGTGCCCGTGTCAAAAGAGTCGTTAATGTACACAGTCAAAGCTTTAATAGAAATAGGGCCAAGATTTCCAAGTAATTTGTTGTTAACGCGGTCGGGGCCTGAAGCCGACGTGGTACGGAGTGTTGCGAGGGCGTGCGTAACTTCCGCTTCCGGCGCATCTAATGACTCATTAGGTTTCCCTGTGTAATATGGTATAGAATACTTACGTAATTGAGGTAAATGTAACGAGGGGAGGTTATCGAAGAGCTGTCCTAAATGGTCACTGTGCTCGTGTAACAGTTTAGTGATAGCGTGAGTGTGTCGTGCGCGAGAAGTGCTGGGGTCTAGCAGATGTCTAAGAAGTTGCCACGTTCGTTTATTACTGAGGTGGTCATGAATTACTTCACAAAGCTGACACCATTGTTGTGCCCCCTATTGAGTCACGTATCGCTTGATTTGTTGGTCTAGCTTCGCTATCCTAATGTGGAGTTTCCTGTTGTGGCGCTGTTGTTTCCACCGTCACTGAAGTGACTGTTTTGCTTCCCACATATGAAGAAGCTTCGAGTTGAGAGTATTTAACGGGGTGTCGTGGGGGTGGAGTTTTCGTGTGAATTTCAACATTTTTTTGAAGCTGCTCAGTCCAGTCGGTAAGGTCTGCAATACGTGAAGAAGCGATGTTGTTGCGGGTCTCTCTAAATTTGTCCCATTCTGTGAGCATCAGTGGGTTTGGGTGCAATGGGTCTGTGTTTTAGTTTTAAAGTAATGCTAATAATGTAATAATCACGATCAAGATTAGTTTAGGTGTTATTCCAAACTATTGAGGGGGCATTGTACGTGAAGGTAAGATCGGGGGATGTATCTTTGTTCACACTGTTCCCCAAACGAGTAGGCTCCTCCGTGTCGTTGTGCAGTGTAAAACGATGAGCCCGAATATGAGACCAGAGGGCTCTACGTATCGGTGTAGATGTGGTGTAACCCCACGCTGGGTGGGAGGCGTTGAAATGCCCCATTATGAGGAGGACGTGTTTGCCTGCCGAGGATGTAGCTCGGGCAAATAGAGAATCGAAGCGGCGCCTTTGCTCTTGTGCTCTACTATATACGTTTAGAATGTATAAGAATGGCGAGTTAAGTTTATCATGTAGTATTTGGAGAAAATCGTGCTAAATGTCGATGTCAGGTAATTTTGAATGGGTAACTGTAAGGTGCTTCTTAGTTAAAACAGCAGTGTTTTGTTAGGTATAAGCCGGCCTTTAATGCGTTCTATAACCTGGCAGCTGCACTACACCATTTGTTTCTTGTAACGCAATGATTGGGGGAGGGGTAGTTTGTGATTTGATGTACTGCAGGAGGTTTGCCTTTTTTCGGCGAAACCCCCTGCAGTTCTATTGGCATACGCAAAGTTCAGTGCGGTTAACAGGAGCCATTTTCGCTAGGTTGATTCGGCTTAGGTTGGGCAAGCCCTGGATGGTTAGCGCGGACCATGTCTATCCACTGCGTGAATCTATCTAGGGTTTGTTGCGTCAGTAACATGTCTTGTTGTATCGAGGCCACGGATTCATGCAGCTTCTGCAAAGAAGCTGTGAAGAAGGTAATAAGTTTTTCTAGTTTTTCCCCGAGTTTCGTTACTTTTTATTTAACTTTTTTAACCTTCTCTAGTTCCGATTTGGTCTACTCGCTCATCGAATGACAATGTGGGAGTCGAGACTTTTCGTTTTTGTGCAGGTGGTTGAGCGGGGTGCCTAGCTATAGGGGTGGTTGAGAGAGGAGCTGGTGGTGGTGAGATAGGTGTAGGGGTGAAAGATGATGCGGGGAGATGTGGGGAGGTAGGTGGTTGTTTGAAGGACTGAAGCTCTAGGCGTAGTTTTGCATTTTCTGCCCTCAATTTAGCCATCTCCTCCTGCAATAGTTTCAGCTGCTTTTGAATGGAGCTTTCAGGAGAGGCTACATCTGCCCAGCTCACCTCGTGTCCAGGGCCAATCCGAGGGCTGGGGTCTTGATGAATCCTTTTGTTGCGGCTTCGGCTGCGGCTGTGGCGTTTTCAGCCTTGGTGTCTTGTGATACTGGGTGAGCGTCCTCTAGGGGCGTTTTTGAAAGATGTGCTTGGGTCGAGGAATAGAGCTGCATCTTGCTGGAAACTTGAGAGTGCATGCGTTAATTTGGGCTTGTAGAGCTGTGAACACTGGGGTGAGCCGGTGAGGTGGTCACTGTTGCACACCACACACTTAGGTTCACATTCATGATCAATGTGGGTTCGGAATGCTACGATTTGGACATAAAGGCTGAGGGGCGCCTTGGCATACATCTTGTCTGTGGCCAAGTTTGCGGAAGAGATTACAGGTTTCTGTCTTATGACGATAGGGTACGCATTTGGTAATGCCACCCTGATACCTTATGTAGAAAGGCACGTGCGTACCTCTGAAGGTGACCAAGGTTTACGTTATGGAACCCATGCGACGACGGGTCAGGATGAGGCCTAGTCTGTCATAGTCCAATAGTCTTGACAAGATGGTTTCAGATGTGTGTTCCATAGGAATATTACGCATTACCCGCCGGCAGGTATTCAATGAATCGGTAATGTAGGGGACAACATCAAATCTGCGTTCGTCCATCTTGATGGATTTGATACGGTGGTAAGCTTCGGTGCATGCCGAGTCCGGTGTGCTTATGAGCAGAATGTTGCTTACAGAGTTGATGCGGTATTGGTCATATTGATAGATATGTGGGGTTTAACGTCCCAAAACCACTATAAGATTATGAGAGACGCCGTAGTGGAGGGCTCCGGAAATTTAGACCACCTGGGGTTCTTTAACGTGCACCCAAATCTGAGCACACGGGCCTACAACATTTCCGCCTCCATCGAAAATGCAGCCGCCGCAGCCGGGATTCGAACCCGCGCCCTGCGGGTCAGCAGCCGAGTACCTTAGCCACTAGACCACCACGGCGGGGTGGTATTGGTCATGTAGGGAGCTTGTGAGCGCCGCCGCTTTTAAGACGGAATGTATGAGCTTTGGAAGTGGATTTCCAGCACAGCTGAGCCCTCCACGTAGAACAGCGTGTGGGGTCTACGGACCCAGAAGACCAGCGAAGGGCCGTCCGGCAGCTCGAGGTCGCACTGGCGCTGCGAAGGCGAAAGGGGGACACCCTCAGTAACCCGAGCGGCGCCGGGGCACGAAGGCCTTGAGGTCTAGGCCCGCGTGACATTAGGACTTCTAGTGTAACGTGAGATAGGGGGAACCCCACGCCCTGCGCGGCCGGAGGGAATCCCGCATGCTGGAACCCAATAAAGTTTATTCTCTCTCTCCACGTATTCGTAGGACTATTTTGTAGTCGTCCGCTGGAAGTCAAGGGGCTCTGGGGGCACTGCAAAAAGTTGGTGGAAGAGATTTCTGTGACTCTTTCAAGGGCTCCTTATGGCGTGGCTTGTGCGTTTCTCGTAGTACGTAACCACCAGTGGCACATACCCGAAATAGGTATAACATTTGACCTCCAAGGTGGTGCCGGTGAGACATTTCTTCTGTGCGTTGTTTAACAATAAAAAATAGTGCTCAGTGTACATGCCAATGGCTGCTAATGGGGAATGAGAGACAGGAGCATTCGGCTTTTAGTCAACGCGCACGCTGCGATCCTCATTAGCAGCCATTGGCAGATACATCGAGCACTATCGGACAAGAAAAGGTTGCTACATTATACTCGCTGGGTGTAACCTCCTTAGTTTTAGAAAGGTTTAGCGAGCGTTGAGCCGCAGGGCCATGAATACAATGAACTAGTATATTACCATGAATGAATTCGAGGTGGTTAAAGGGGGGAAGCAGATACGAAGCGCAAGCCGTAAGAAATTAAAAGCTGAATCATCCTGTCTCTCATTTCACAATAGCAGCCACTGGCATGTACATTGAGCACTATCTGACAGGAAAAGGTTGCTATGTTATACTCGCTGGGCGTAACCTTCTTGGTTTTAGAAAGGTTTAGCGAGCATTGGGCCGCAGTGCCATGAATACAGTGAACTAGTATATACCATGAACTAAAGGTGGTTGAAGGTGGGAAGTAGACCCGAAGCGCAAGCCGTAAGAAAGTGTGCGTGTGCCACCTCTCGTTTAGTGCTTGGAATGTCCACTGAATGGCGGTGCTTCTATATGAAGAATATATGATAAAAAGATGCGAGATGGTGGGACTTGGATTGTTGAATAGATGGACGAACGGAAACATAGACAGATGCATGGGTGGACGCATGAACGGACGCAGGGGCGGATGCATGAACAAACGCAGGGACGGGCGCACGAACAGACGCATAGACGGTCACACAGGCGGACGCATGGACGAACGAATGCTTCGCGCCACTCTCCATCATTCACTCCGTGGATATGCTGCCATTTTTCTTTTTTTCAAAGTGCTGATGGCAGGCGTCGATTTTTTGGGGGATGAAGTGGGCTTTCTGGTCCTGGCATACAATTGACGTCAGTTGCCTTCATCATCGTCGAGAAATTTGGCGGAGGGTAGCTCCTCTCTGTCTGCTTCGTGGATGACCATGTCGGTAGGCCTAGCTGGTAGGCCTACCATGGTAGTCAAACGCTGCCAAAAACTCGATCATCGTGGACGCTAAATGCGAAGCTCTCACTTGAAATTACTTCAGATAATGTGGTCGCGTCCGTAGAAAGCTTCACATTCGTTCAACTTGCCATTGAATTACTTAAGCAGTCAGAAACAGGAGTTTTGCCGGAGCGCTTGCAAAACGCGGCCACTCCTGGTGGCGTCTATGGTGTGTCTCCCCCGGCAGAAGAGAGGGGGAGCAGCGTTCAACTTGAAAGTTTACCCGTCCCCGCAGCACGTAACGTTGCAAATTTTGGCAGACATGATAATGAACGCCTCGTCTACGCGTTAAGCTTGTCAGCTCAAAACTGTCAAACCTGGTGAGTGGCCCTTTAAGCGCTGGTTACTTGAACGCCCTGAATTCTGCTGTTGCGAAAAGCTTGTGAAGCACATCAAAAAACAAGGAGGGTAATCTCAGTCTCAAATTGCGTCAGTTTCTAGGAACTGTGTTGCGGTCCCTTATCTGCAGAACGTTTTGCATAGGTTGAAGAAAATCAGGAAACGGGCTGATATCACTGCTTTACTTTCCGCCCCGGAAAAGCTATCAAAGCTTTGTTGGTTAGTGAATAATCCAATCTGCAAATAGAGTAAAATGCTCTCTGAAACACAGAATTAGCTTTATGCTTTGTGTAATTGGTGTCGTATATCTTATTCCGCTATTCTGTGGTATGATATACATAAGCTAAACTTGAACGATAATGAATGATTGTTTAAGAGAGCACAAGGATAATGTGCACAATGAGGTCCAAGGACACCTCGGAATCCACTGCCAAGACTGCGCCTGCGTGGCCCTTTTTGAGCGTTGCCAGGTAGTAGGCAAGCACCCCTCACAGGCCACGCGTGAGGTAATTGAAGTCTATCGCATAAGCAAGTTTGACGGTACATGTGTAAGTTTCCCATCAGTCGCGCTATTGCAGAAAGAGAGTAGTATCTCGATCAATTCTAAGCTATGTATTTGTTAAATCAACAAGAGACAAAGGTTGCTGGCATTATTTCACAGTGTTTGCAAAGTGCACCCTTCTACGCATGTCCATTCTCTTCTTTTTCCGCCTATATATGTACACCGCTCCACTATTAAATCATTGATGAAAGTCAGCACTGTTTTCTATCCTTGTTCCTTCACTTCCGTATAGTTACGCTGTAGCTACTTTTGAGCTACGCTGTTCGTATATTCGCTCATGTTCTACCAACTTGCACAAGTTTCTACGCTTTGTACGCTTCATGTGACCAATGTTTGCGAAATATGCATCTGTCAAGGATGTGCGCATTATTAGTTCATAAATATTCTTGCCCGCTGTCCCCATCGTGAGCAGATGAAAAATAGTGCACCTGCATGGGTCGTGCGTAATAAATGCAAGGAATGTCAAATTATGCAGTGGCGTTGATTTCTTCGTGCGAACGTTCTGAAGGATAACGTGTAGCGAAGTCATTTTGCTGCCATTCTGCGGTTTCTTCCTCTACACGACTGAGTGTAAGGCAGTTTATAAACGGCAATTTCGTCGAGGCCGCCGCTTCAAGCTCGGGCGTCGTTCTGTCTTTCACAAAGGTGAGTTGAATTTCGGCGTTTTCTACCAAAACACTCTTAGTATAGGAAGTACAAATTCACGGCGTAACGCGTTTAGAGAATGAGCCAAACCTTTATATTCTTTCATTATTCCGCACATACTGCTCAATTTATTGCACAAAGCTCTCTCAATACATCTGATTTACACAACTCAGTCAACGCACAAATCGATCGGATCACAATTCATGCGTATACCCTTGGTGTCCTAGCGCACCCAATACTGTAGTATCGGTTAATCAGAATTTCATTACCTTGCGGACTCTACGGCACATATGATAGTACGTTTCATAAGCACCCCATAATGTCTCATCAATATGTGCACATTTTGTTTTTGTTTCTTGTTTCGTTCCCCACCCACCATCGCGTATATATGAACTTTTTCACTAAAATAAAGTTAGTTCGATGTTGGCACATTCAACCCCTATTTATTCACTTCGATCTCTCTTTTGTGTAAGCCATTTTATTATATATTTAATGAATATGTGTTGGGATCTGAAATCCCCGGTAATAAAACTGTCAATATATGCACCAGAAATTGTCGTGAAACCATAAAATATGGATCTTGTTGGTTAAAAAGAAAAAACAATTAAGAGGCTTGAAGGAGCATTCTTGATACCTTTCTGCCTTTTCGTATCAGCAGTGGCCATGCATTTTGGAACGAAGACATGTATCTTCATGCTATTCTCTGCAGTTCTTGCTAGTGGTAAGTTTCCATTTTTTCTGTGCAATGAGTGTAAAGCCTTCATCACCAAGACAAAGAATAGCTTCTCAAGTACACCAAATCTTGCCATGAAGAAATATACGCTCTACTTCTGCTGTGCTCCACCAAAGCTGTTAATTGTAGTTCACTCTGTGCTGTTCGCAAAGGAGTTTACATTATGCCAGCACGTTTTTTTTTTCATTTGACAAAGATGCCTAACTCTATTGTGTCCTTGGTGGCACTTCGCATCTCTTCGTATACGTACAACCTCTCTAACTGATCATTTGCGTTCAGGTCATACCTAGACTTATGTTTTTGTCATTTTAGCTACAATATCGGCTGCTCCTGTTTGTCCTGTTATATACAATGGTATACCTGCATGCTAGTGTTACGCTTGTCATTTCCGGTTTCACCGTGGGTTTTGTTGTTTCTGTTTATCTACTTTAATATTTTCAATGTTTTGTCTGATCCATTAGTGATGGCAATGTACAAGAATTTTAAACTTCCGTCTTCAAAGATAGTGGTGCATTACCGGTCATCTTGTGCATTATGGCTCATTTTTATTGCTTCAACTTCGTTTACAAGAGCAAGCTACACACTTTTTGATAGACCTCCGTTTATATAATCATGCAGAGATTTTAAAAATTGGCTACCGATACTTCATCGGTTTAGACTTTCCGTTACATTACAATTTTATCAATATAACAATATATCGTAAGCTTACGTAATCAGTTCAAAAATTGAAATAATCATATTTGTCAAGTTGATGCAGTTTTTTTGCTTTACCTAGTTCGTTACAAATATTTGTTGAATGTGCCCTATGTTTTTTTTTCTATTATGCAATTGTGATTGCCTCCAAGAGGTGTTGATAAAGTCTAGATATGACCTGGTAAAATATTTTCTATTGATTACCATTACACACCCTCCAGGTTGCTGGCGAACAACTTTCCACAGTGGCCTCCGCGCAGTGCCACGACCACATCGTGATTTTTTAGTTCATATCTTTTAAGCGTACAGAGGACTACACGTGGTATGAAATGAGCTGATCAAAGATTATTGCACGTGTGCTCGCTACGTGATTATTGCGCTTTTTGCAGATTCGCACATTAGATAACAAATTGCGCACCACAATAACGTATCATCGTTTCTTTCTACAGCACTCAGATCACGGGAAAACGAAAGCGGCTGCCCTGAAAGTACCACGGTAAGTTAGATACCGTATTGGTGATAAGCATACATGGTTCAAAAGATATACACAGCCTCGCTTAGATCTAACCGTGGAACGCCTAGATAAACTACTTAGACGCAGCATCCTTTACAGGAATGGGTACTCAGATTTTTCTGAAAATCAATAAAGTATAAATGCTTCTTTGTTTCTCTTTTTTATGTTCATATACTCATCTATGTAATTGTGTATTGTTCATTATTTCTGGACCTATATGAGCACAATGGTGTTACATATACTTGTTTCACTCAATTGCGTCACAAATGCGTGACGTGCGTGAACTTGGCTCACACTAAATCACGCAGTCGAACTTTAGTCCCCCCTCCCCGCATCGCGACCTGGATACAGGCTATGGCGGTCGCATTTAGAATAAAGGCGAAACACTGAAGGCATCATGTACTTATATTTAGGTACACGTAACCAGGTTGGTCTTAATTCTCTAAAAGGGTAGAAACTTGAGCTTTTCGGCATAGATTCATCGTAAAATACTCCGCGGAAAACGAGAGAAGTCATGTTGCCTTTCTTCTCTCGTATACCCGCGCTGGTTTTTACGATGATTTTTATTTCTTGAATATCTCAACTACAGTGTCTCTCGTTATCAAAACGTGTTTTCGCCCGTACCATACGGGACGTAGCTATTAGAAACACCATGTTTTTGTCGCAAATAAAGCATTGCAATTAGGCCTGGTTAATAACAAGCTTGTAAGTTCAGAATGTTTGAAATCATGCAGTAATATTTTTAACAAACAAAAAGAAATTTACCGTGAACACAAGTTGTGTCAGAGGCAAGGCTTGATAACGGCATCTACGAGCTTCAAGGACTCGTTTGTATTCGCCTGGGGGTTGAGCCAACATGTTCTTCGATATGAGCATTCCGAAGTTAAATACAGCATTCACACTACGCACCACAGGTACAGGACGTACTAAAGAAGCAGATTAGGCGGCAACATGACGTGGCCCGTAAGCAGCCGTACGCACGAGGTCTTTACTCGAATTTCTTAAGGAACTGCGTCAGCTGAGTTACTGTGTGAGGCAAGCACGTGCTAAGTCGTGACATTCTTGCTTACTCCTCTCCTCTTTGTCGAAGAATCCTCGTTCTCATTGAATGAATGTAAATATAAGCAATGAAATTCGTGCTTCTGAGGACATCAGCCCGCAAAGATGTCGGGTGTAACACAGAAACAAATAACGATGTTAATCTGTTTCACCTCAGACGCTTGCGCACACTTTTCCTAAGAAGTATTTACCGACTAAGCCTACTGCTCAGTGCATTGAGGTGAAATTTCAAATTGTGGCTTTCAAAGAGCTTTAAAAATTCTCATCTCAACAAACATTACGTCAATTATTAAAAACAAGGGTATGCCATCGTCTACGTCTTTTTCCAGAGCCCGAATGAGGCGCTATTCAGCGAAGTTGGGTGTAATGGTCAACAAAACCGAGACCAGGACAACTTTCGGTATAACAGACGTGGTGCCATGGATTCAAGCAGGCCGATTTTCGGGGAAAGGGGTAACTATACGAAGCACCAAGTTGCCACATTTCAGTTCGTTGGTTTGGGTTGAGTAAGGTAGCGGATGGTTGCTGCATCATGTTATCGTATGTTTCTTTCAACACTTAGTCACCTGACAAGGTGGCCTAGTAGTTGTGGTGCTCGACTGCTGACTTGGGCGTGAGTGATTTGAATCCCTGAAGTAGCGACCAAACCTGGTTATAAGTGGAAGGCTTTAGAATCTGGTACTTACATTTAGAAGCATGTTGAAGAATCCCAGCTGGTTGAAATTTCCGGAGTCCTCCCCCCGTAATCATATTGTGTTCTTGAGACGCAAACCCCGACAAATATTATTAAGACTTAAAACTGATTTTTTTCTTAGATGTTACCCCTGTATATACCTCGAATCCATCTTGATAAGACTTGTGTCTTGTCCAAATAGTATGCACTGGAACAGCGCATTGTAATAACGTGAGCAGCAGACAGCATACCAAGAAGCAACTGATAAGTTTATTAGAAGACGCACCATATATAGGCGCAGAACCACGTGATCGGTCGCACAGGAATGCGCGCACTGGGTGCGCAGTGATAAGTTACGTCACGCTACAACACTCCTTCCCCTTCATATTACTTCCGAAAGTCACTGGACTGGTATCTGTTTGGGGCATGTCGTACACGTGCACTACGACGCAGAGTTGGAAGTTCGGCTGCAGGTGGCGCGTCGTCGGCACTGGGCTGGTCCGGCGAGCCGGAGGCAGCTGCTCCGGCCGTGGGCGATGCAGTTGCCGGAAGGAGAGACGTCGCAGAGTCGGTTGCGTGTGGATTTACGAGAGGCGACCCGGCGACTGGCCCACACGCCATCGGAACCGTCGGTGGAGTCGTGTCTACGGATGCCGTTGGAGCAGGTTGTGCCTGCGGATAACTTGAAGAATCCTGGCTTCCGTGGCGGGCTCTGATGTGGTCCGAATGCGTAAATCGCACCGCCTACGACACTTTCACCAGATAGGTTACGGGACTGATAACCTGTGTCACGATACCATCTTCCCACGACACTGTTTCACCTCGCACAGTCTTCACCCACACAGCGTCCCCCACAGCAAAACATCGCGGAACCCCCCTAGACATGTCCTTTTGCACTTTGGTACGTTGCTGCTGCTCCCGCATGGAGAGCTCAAAATCTGGTTTTAGCAATGACAGCTTTACCCGTGGCTGTCTTTTCAAGAATAATTCTGCCGGGGTCTGGCGAGTGGTACTGTGCGGAGTAGTCCTGTAACTCATTAGATAGCTGTCCAAGCGTTCCCGAAATGAATGTTTGTGGTGGCTAGCTTTGTCCTGCAAGACATGCTTTGACAGTGCTTGTTTGGTAGTCTGCACTAAACGCTCGGCCGCTCCGTTAGAGGCCGCGTGATAAGGAGGTGTCTTGACATGCCTTACACCGTTTACACTCAAGAAGGCCGCGAACTCTTCGGAAATGAACTGCGGTCCATTATCACTCACCAGTACCTCTGGCAGACCATACGCGGCAAACATACTACGTAGCTTCTCAATGGTTTTGTTAGCAGTAGTGGATGACATAGGCGAGACCTCGATCCATTTAGAGAACGCGTCGACGAGAACCAAGAACGCCTGAGAGCCCTTTACCGCATAATCGACGTGCACGCGTTGCCAGGGCCTTGTGGGATAATTCCATGGTTGCAAAGGAACCGGTGAAGCAGCTTTTTGGACGGCCTGACAAACCTGACATTGTGGAACGTAGCTCTCAACCGAAAGGTCGAGGCCAGGCCACCACACAAAGCTTCTTGCTAACGCTTTCATGCGACTAGATCCCGGGTGGTCCTCATGCAATAGCTGCAAGACCTGTAGCTGGAGCTTATCAGGTATGATCACCCTTGATCCCCACGTTATGCATTCTTGCTCTACTGATAGCTCGTCGCGCCGGGAATAAAATGGTCTAAATGCTTCAGAGCACTCTGAAGGCCATCCATTTAAGATGAAGTGCGTCACGCGAGACAAGGTGGGATCACGTCGTGTGGCTCGCGCTACGTCATCCGCTTTGAGGGGCATGCTGTCAAATAGCAAGAGACACTCGGAAGGTTCATCGGCCGCTACAATAGGCCGTGGAAGCCGAGACAGAGCGTCAGCCACTTCAACATTTCTTCCCTTTCGGTATTTTAGTTTATACTGGTACGCTGCCAGGGTAATTGCCCATCTTTGCATTCGAGCTGCAGCAAGCGCAGGCACCGGCTTGTCGTGGCCTAATATTCCGAGCAATGGCTGATGATCTGTATAAAGTGTGAACTCTCGTCCATACAAGTAGCGGTGGAATTTTCTTAACCCAAACATCAGTGCTAATGCTTCGCGTTCGCACTGAGCATAGTTTTTCTCTGCGGCTGTAAGTGTTCTAGAAGCAAATGCCACTGGCCTTTCGTGTCCCTCTGCGGTCTCATGAAAAATGACAGCCCCCAATCCATACGACGAAGCGTCACATGTCATAGCCATTGGTTTCGCCACATCGTAAAAAGTGAGCACATTACTCTTGACAAGTAACCGTTTCGTAGAAGCAAATGCTTCGCTACACTCCCGTGTCCACGACCACCTTTCGCCCTTGCGCAACAGACGGTACAATGGCTCTGCCACGCAGGCAAGGTTACTTAAGAACTTTGCATAAAAGGTTAACATGCCGAGATAAGCCTTTAGCTCTGTTTGGCAAGTGGGCTCTGGCGCTTCTGTGATCGCCTTTATCTTTTCTTCTGTAGGATATATACCTTCAGCGCACACAGTGTGACCGAGATAAGTCACAGTGCTCTGAAAAAACCGACACTTTTCCTCTTTCAGTGTCACGTTGTAGTCACTCAGCCGCTGCAGGACTAGTTCCAACGTTTTTTTGACAGTCGGCTAAGTCTTTTCCCGACACAATGACGTCGTCTATGTAACATCCCACGTGCGGTATGCCTTTGAGCACCTCATCCATGAAGGACTGAAAAATGGCTGGCGCACTGGCTACCCCAAATGGTAAGCGCTGGAACTCGAACAGCCCCCTGTGCGTATTAATAGTTAGCAGTGGTCGGGACTCGGCAGTGAGCGGAATCTGCTGATACGCGGCCGAAAGATCCAACACACAAAACACTCTGCCGCCAGCTATGGCAGAGAACAAATCTTCCGGTCTAGGCAATGGGTAGTGGTCGGTCTTTAAAACAGGATTAATGGTGACTTTGTAGTCCCCGCACAGCCTCAGTGAACCATCTTTCTTTTGGATTACGACTACTGGCGTGGCCCAATCGCTCCGATTTACGGGGCGTATAACACCGCTTTTCTCTAGCCTTTCTAGCTCGCCTTCCACTTTATCTCGAAGCGCAAATGGGACGTTTCTGGCCTTGCCAAAAATAGCCGTACAATTCTGGCTTAAAACTATCCTTGCTTGATAGTTTTTTACTTTTCCAGGTTGCTTAGAAAACACCCCTGGGAACTTCTTTTTAACCGCCTCTACCTTGTGAGAGTCGCTTACATTTATAGCAAACACGCTTTTCCAGTCAAGCCCGAGCCTTTCAAGCCAACTTCGCCCCATCAGCAATGGTAGCTGCTTGCCGTTATCCTTGACGATAATAGCGGGTAGCCGCAAAGACTGTTTTCCCACCGTAACGGAAACGTTGCATTGCCCTTTTACTGGAACAGGTTCCCCAGTGTATGTTTTTAGGGTGACTCGAGATGGCTCGCACTTGACATGAGGAAATGCGTTCAGCCTCACACTCTCAGGAATTAGTGTTACAGCTGCTCCCGTATCAATCTGCATGCAGAGGTCTTGCCCTTCTACGTTTAGCTGCACTTCATACCCAGAACGCACGGTATTGATAACATGGTACACATCTAATTCAGAGTCACTATCAGAGCAGTCCACCACGTTTGCAGTCTTGAGTTCTCTGCGATTACTTGGACACATCTTCTGTAGATGACCGATTTGAGAACAGCTGTGACACTGGACGTTCTTATACCAGCAAACACTAGCCGCATGCGCCTTGCCACATCTTTCGCAAACTCGCTTGGCTTCCTTGAGCTTCCGAAGCTTCGATTTCTTTTCGCTTCCTTTTCCTCTTATCGCCATTGCATAAAAAGCCGCTTCCTTGCCTTCTGCATGAAGTAACGCTGTCTGTCGCGCAGCCTGCTCTCGGTCCTGGGCTATCTGGCACGCCTTTTCGAAGGTTAAATCTTCTTCAGCAAATAGGGCGAGTTGCGTTTCCTCGCGTCTTATGCCTGCCACTATTCTGTCTCGCAGCGCGTCTTGCAGAAACTGACCGAAATCGCACTTCCTTGCTAACTGTTTTAAGGCCACTATGAAGTCCTCGACGCTTTCCTGCTCTTCTTGTGCTCGCTTGTTAAATTTGCAACGTTCGGCAATGACCGAGCACTGTGGGCTATAGTGTTTTTTCAACAGCACTGTGACCTCTTCAAAGGACTTGTCCCCAGGAACAGCGGGTACTACCAAACTTTTGAGCACCTCGTACGTTCGTGGTCCTATCACACTCAAGAATACTGCCAGCTTCTTTTCCTCTCTGATGTCATTTGCGGTGACGAAGTGCTCAAAACGCTCCAGATAGGATTCAAAATTCTGATCCTTCTCGTCGAACTCGTCTAGCTTGCCTAGTCGCGCCATTGTTCAGTAAAAGTGCAGTATACTTATCGGGTTGCTTTCCCCGACGACTGCGTTGCCTCTTGCCGAAGGTAGTGCCGCCGAGTTCAACCGTCCCAGGCCATGGCTGCCGTTGTTTTCTGGTCCATGGCTGTCGACCGCCGATCGCCCGCAATACTGCTTCGTACTGAGCTAGTACAAGGGGGCGGATCCCATCCTCGTCGCCAGTGTAATAACGTGAGCAGCAGACAGCATACCAAGAAGCAACTGATAAGTTTATTAGAAGACGCACCATATATAGGCGCAGAACCACGTGATCGGTCGCACAGGAATGCGCGCACTGGGTGCGCAGTGATAAGTGACGTCACGCTACAACACGCATTATACATGTAACATTGACACTGCATTTTTCAAACAGCGTACGTGTTATTGCAATATAGCCCGTACTGCATATTCATCACTGGCCTGCGGGGTACACATAAGAAGTTACAGTAATGGCCACAATACTGCTGTTCACAACCCGATTAGGAAGCTCTTAGGTGGCCACTGTACGAAGAAGACTCAAGATGTGCACGGAACTGACGATGTCTCCCATTGGCTCGCTTTATTCATTCATAAGGTCTTCTAGTCCGTCAAGAGAGCATACTTCGTTTACCACCGAAAAAAAATATCTCTTTCCAAAAGTATTCAAGGCTTAAAATACTGCTATGTGCCTCATCAGTATTTCGCTTTGTCTTCAAAATAAACCACTGAGTGTTTTAAATTTGTCGAAATTTGAAGAGGGAGCTAAAACTTTAGTGTTTTGCATTGCATTCCACTTATAGGCGGCGACGACTACGAGCAAGGCCGGGCGTTTGAACGCCTTGCTTCCCTGGCCAAGTACGCAAGGTCGAAACTCCCGTTCACCAATCAAAGATCCAGGACTGCAGGTGAAACAAATCGCCCGTGCAATAAGCAGTGAATAACTGTTGCACTCAGTTGAAAAATGAAGTTTCCGAATTTCAAAATAAATGCTTCACTCGAGAATAAACTAAGTAACGAAAATTGAATCCTTAATTCAACTGTCCCTGCATTTCTCTGGCAAAACTTCTACTGTACACCTTCCACACATAAATACTGTGCGAAGAGCACGTTACATAAGTAAACATCGCTGATCCCTCCGTCATATCGCCTGCGATAACATGAAAGTAAAATGTGTCCGTCCAGAAGTACGCGCTTTCTGTACCGTGATATGAGAGGGCTTGCACGATTCTTTTAGGTGTTTGGCATCTATAGCATGAATAAACTCGGATTCAACCACCTTTACGCTCGCCGGTGCATGTTTATACTGATGAATAACGTCCGTGAACAATAAATAAAGATACCAATGTCGTTTAGTTGTAGTACTTCACGGTGAGGGCGTCGTCAAGAAAAAAAAATGGTGTGACGTCCAGACAAGCATCGCACATGAACCACAATATTTGGGCTAAGGTCGCCGTCCCATGGCTTGTTGAATAGTTAATTAACATCATGGTTACCCTAAACGTGAACACAACGCGCGTCAGGTCAGTACTGCACCACATGCGCGATTTTTTTCAGGGTAGACGCAAGTGTGGAACGTGATGTTACAGTCAAGTGCGGCAGGTGCAAATCGCAGAGCTATTAGAGGTATCTGGGGATGGTATGAGCTATGCGGACTCTTGGACAAAGTGGGCCATCAAAACATGGGTTCAGGTGTTGAAGGAGCTGATCGCGGAGTCTAGGATTATGGTGCATTGCTTCCATTTACCTCTCTCAGTGCGCTCCTAGAAGCACTTTGAGAAAGAAAAGTGATATTAAAAGCGTGCTTCTAAAGCCTCTCAAGAGGTGGTGGCGCAGCAGAAGAAGAAGATTGACCGTGGTGTAGTGGATAGCTTGCGCTGTTTCTGTTCTTGTGGAAAGGCTGCGTTGAAAGAACATTTTTTCTGCCATATGGCCCTCTGCACTTTTTTTCACATTTCCGTGATAAAAAATAGCAGTTTAGAAATAGTAGTTTTGGCGGTCCCCACCAGCAAACACTTTCCAGTAAAAAAAGGGGGCCTCACGTTTGGGTTGTTTTTCAGAAGAACCTTTCAGCAAATGAATACGCATCACAAATAATTAGGGAAGTTGGCTGGTCAGCACCGCTGAATTTTTATGCGAGAAAATTTTTTTGACTTCCTGTTTTGGTAAAAGACAAACAACCAAAGGACGTTACGACAAAAAACGCTATTACCTTCAAACAAAAGCTCAAATACGTTATTATTATATTGCGACGTGGAGGCGATTGCGTGAGGTCAACTTAAGCTTCTCTATCCAGCAAGTTCGAGCAGCACAATGGTGGCACGTTCAATTTCGTTGCTGGCAATATACAATGCGAGGAGATCGAAACAACAAGCATTGTGCGCATGGTACCTGTGAGGCTATTGGCAGCCGTGAAAAGCGGATTAGCACGCTTACAAAGTAACACGCACGTCTGCCACATCGCCTTTCTCGGCTATTCAATGAACCAGTGTCCATAATTCTTTATTAGAGTGAAGCATCATGACATGGTTCCTACAAGCGTACGAAATAGAGCTCTAGATAACAATGACGCCTGATAGTGATATCGAAAAACATTGCTTTTGAGTGCGTATTCTCTAAGTAGTTCCATCTTATTTTGGCAAACAGAAGTCCTGCATGGTGGTCAGGAATGTTCACCTATTCTACTAAGTTTAATCAGAGTGCGTGAGCGCGCACTTCAAGTGTTCTACAGTTTCTTTTCTTTTCTAGTCACCACGTACAACTGTTCAAGTTAGTTACTAATTAACTGTTATTCGTTGTGGAAGTTCGAATTCATATGTATAATTTCCTTCAAATTTATTTTTCATTAAAAGAGCTTTACCATGCTACCTGGCGAAAACAGGAGCAAATATTCGTTTGTGTGGAATATGTTCATTCCAAATACCATGGAATGAACATACTTGTTTGTGTATTTTAAGCTTGTCCTTATTAATTGTCGCTCTTTTAGGGTCTGCAGTATTGTACGGTATGGTACGAAAAACATTCTTTGAAGATCCGGAATAGTGCCACCCCTAAGGGCGAGACCACGGGCCGATCTCATGTGGGGACAGTCAGACGTAACTTAACTGCCACAACGCAGGCTCTCTGGACAGCCCCTAGTTGATGCTGAAATTTCGAAATTTCGAGGGCACTATTGCATTGGTAAAATATAGACTGAATAAATTCAACCCCACTATAACTAATCTACTTCATAATCCGATGCGCAGCGGCCTATGATGCAAACGAAAGCGACATATTGTTACGTGGCAATTTTTTTCTCCGCCAATTTCTCGTTTATTGATTGCTTCACCCGTCTGTTCTTTCTTGAACTGCCTCAACAAAGCGACCCTCCTTGCCCATCTTCGAGTCGAATAAATTGCGGCGACTTCATTCATCTAGCCCTGAAAACTGTTACGTTCGTTCACCAGCTGTGCCACATGGCGAATACGACGCTTCGCCTCTTCCCGACTTGCATCTGACACACTTTTTTGCTGTTCCGTATGCGGTTCCCGGCGCCACGGTTAGTAGAACCTGTCTACCTGTTGTCTATTTCGGCTTCGTCAACTCAAGTGCGCCTACAAGGTATATCCGTAGTCAAACTTAGTTCGCTGCTGAAATCACAGGTAGAAAATTTGGCTCTGCGCGCCAGTGTTCTTGCGCACCACTCACCACCGAAAAAAACATGTTGTAGCCGTCAAACTTTCAACATGATCACTGCTAACCTTCCACCTGAACATTTTGAAGCATCCTGTGTGCTTCGCTCCTGCCAAGACGTCTTACATTTTGGTGATTGACATTTAGGCGAGACGTTCTATGTCCAGCATCGCATACACACTGGCAATGCCATACTTGTTCACCGCCACCCCTACAGGGTGTGTGCGTCTGAGCGAGGCGTCATTCATCAGGAAATAAACAACATGCTCGTGAAGGACATAATAGAACCATCCTCCACTTCCTTCCGGTAGTATTAGTTAAGAAAACGAACGGATCGTGGCGTTTTTCTGTGGACTATCGGCACCTTAAGATCACCAGGAAAAATGGCTACCCTCTGCCGCGAATTGAGGATGCCCTCGATTGTCTGCACAGCGCCGCATTTTTTTTCTTTTATCGACTTTCTTTCCGGATATTGACTGATTGTTGTGAATTCTTTCGATAAAGAAAAGATGGCCTTTGTAACACCTGATGGCCTCTGCCAGTTCAAGGTCACACCTTTTGACCTCTGTTACGTCCAGGCCACATTTGAATGTATGGTGGACTCCTTGCTTCAAGGATTGAAGTAATCCACGTATCTGCGTTATTTAAACGACGTCATTGTTTGCGCCACGTTCTAAACCCACCTTGATAGACTCACAATTTTCTTGACCTGTTACGTCTTGTCAGATTTCAGCTGAACTCGTCTAAATGTTGGTTTGGGCACCGCCGCGTAACGATTCTTGGACATATTGTTGCTGCTTCCGGTGTACAGCCTGATCCGGGAAAGATGCGGGCATTGAAAGACTTCGTGCCAACAACCACCAAGAAGGTTCGCAGCTCTCTGGGGATCTGCTTCTATTTTGGCGGTTTGTCAAAGACTTCGCCGTAATTGCTAGAACTCTCACGGAGCTGCTCAAACATGACACACCTTTTTAAATGGGGTCCTTCATAAAGAGCAGCTTTCTCCAAGCTCGTTCATCTATTCAAGTCTTCCTTTGTTCTAGCCCACTTCGACCCTTCAGCACCAATAAAAGTCCACGCAAACGACAGTGGTCGCTGAATCGGCACAGTGCTGGCCCAGTGACAATGTGGGCCAAATCGCGTGATCGCTTATGCCAGAACAATGTCCTCCTCGCAGCGCAATATTTCATCACGGAGCGCGAAGGCCTCGCTCTGGTGTGGCAATTTGCGAAAGTTTGCCCTTACTTTTACGGCCGACATTTTACAGTGCTCACGAACAGCGCCATTTTTGGCTCGCCTCTTTGAAAGATCCCACTGGTCGTCTCGCTCGCTGGGCACTTGACCTGCAAGAGTACACCTATAGGGTAGTCTACAACAGCGGCAGATTACATCAAGGCGCGGATGGCTTGTGACGCTACCCTATGGCTGATGGGGACTCTACGAGCAATGGCTCCATCAAGGGCGTATTTTCTATGTCCTAGCTACTTCACCTTGGCGACAAGCAGCTTCGGAATCCACACATAAGCCAGATAATACAACGGTTGCGATCTTCCCCGCACGACACTTCTGTACACATGTTTGCCTTCAAGGATAACACGTTATATTGGCATAATTTGTCACCTACCGGTTCTTTGGCATTTCTCCCACGTATGTCCATGTGCGCCGCCGCTTTTACTGGCCTGGCCTTGCATGCTCTGTGTGGCGTTATGTCAACGCCAGCGAAGTTCATCAGCGCCACAAAAAGCCATCAAGACGTGCAGCCGGCTATCTTCAGCCTATCGACATTGCACCATAGCATTTCTTTTGAGATAGTTTGGATCTTCTCAGGCCCTTAGCAACATTCACTTCAGGCCGAAGTGGGTAGCCGTTGCCACAAATTACGCGACTCGCTACGCAAATACCCGAGCTCCGCCCACAGCTGCGCTACGAACGTCGCTTATTTTTTGCTTTGTGACCTTATTCTAGTGCACGGTGCTTCACGCTAACTGCAGGCAGACCAAGGATGTACCTTTCTTGCTCACGATATTGAGAATACCCTGCGTTCCTCCTTCACCGAGCGTAAACTCATGACTTCGTACCACCCCCAGACAAACGGGCTTACAGAGCGCTTAAACCGAACCCTTACTGACATGCTTTCTAAGTACGTGGCAACCAATCACCGTTACTGGAACCTTGCACTACCATACATCACGTTCATGTACAACTCCTCCCACCATTACACTGCTCGATACATAACGTTCTGTCCTTTATTTCCCCCACCGCGGTGGTCTAGTGGCTAAGGTACTCGGCTGCTGACCCGCAGGTTGCGGAATTGAATCCCAGCTGTGGTGGATGCATTTCTGATGGAGGCGGAAATGTTGTAGGCCCATGTACGCAGATTTGGGTGCACGTTAAAGAACTCCAGGTGGTCGAAATTTCCAGAGCCCTCCACTACGGCGTATCTCATAATCATATGGTGGTTTTGGGACGTTAAACCCCACAAATCAATCAATCATGCGTTTTATTTGGACACGAAATAACGTTGCCACTGGATACATTCCTTCCGGCTTTGGCAGAGTCAACCACCTAATACGCTCGCGATGCTATTGCTCGCGCTGACCACGCTTGTCAGCTTCCCACACCATATTAATGGAAGCACCTTTATGACGAGTGACATCGCGACGAACGATTTGCAGTGAGTTCTGTCGTTTTTCTCTGGCCTGCAACGCGACGCGTCGGCCTTTCAGAGAAGCTACTTTCTTTTGTTCCACGGGCCCGTACCGCATGCTTCGACAAGCAACCGACGTTACGAACGAAATTGTCCCGGATCAGCCAACAACCTCGTCGCCTCTGTTATACTGTGACGTGGTTCACGTATCAAAGCTCAAGCGCCACCACACCCCTTCTACTGTGGCCCCATAAACCGGCTGAGTCGGCGCATTTGGGGCCGAAGGTTTTGTTGCGTGTTTTCACAGACATTTTCAGTGTATCCTGGAACATACTCTAAAAGCCGCCTAGTAGAAAGTTGAAAAAGCTTACCGTGTTGGGCTGTGGCTTGCTACTCACAGTGTTTATGTTACGTAACTATATAGTTTGAACATGCCTGTAGATAATAAATTGTTCACCACTCTCCATCCATACGAGTATTATATGTTGAAACATGTTTTATTTTTTTACATCAAGCGAAATTAGAATTAGGCCAGAATTCTGTAATAGCTAGCATGCATCACTTTAAGCAGATAATTGTTGAACTAAAGGGTTTTTACGCATTATAATAAAAATATATTACATTTCATGCTCTCGGGAAAACAAGAGTTGGCCACCAAACACGTCTTGCCAAGAAAATTTTGAAAACTATCGTTGCAAAGCAACCTGGGACGACACCTCGTCCTGCACAGTTTGATAGCGTTTGAACAGCCTTGTCCTCACGCTGTGCGCACTGCCACTGATGCTCTGCAGAATCGACAAACTCCGTCCAACCGATGCTAACGCTACCCTCCGAGAGATGTCCCGAAGAGCTCTGGCGAATCCGGACGATGGTGCATCGTAGAGCAGTACGCGAACGTCGTTGGAGCTCCACTGACTGCGTCGATCACGTTTCTTGTCTTTCTTCATCTGTCCTTTCGACTTCGTCTTGTCCTCATTTTGGATGTCGCCCAGTACCAATTTTATGTCGATCGAATCGTCCGGCGTCGTCACTGCAGGGGGAGTCTTTTCCTGCTCCGTGGAGTCCCCTTTCACTTCCGTCTTCTTGCACATACAGTGTGTCATTTTCTTTCCAGCTTTGCCTTTCATTTTCTTTTCTTTCTCCTTTGCCTTCTTTTTTCTTCCACTTTTGACGTCCTTGACTTGATCGTCTTGGCTACCTTTTTTATTATTTCTTCCTGTAGCTGTGCTCTGGCCACTACTGTTCCTGCTACTGCTTCCTCGCTTTCCAGTTTTCTTCTTTTTGTATTTAGAGCTGGAATGCAAACAACGGATGTGATTAACATACACAGTCTGAAAACTCGGTGCAGAAAGCTAACTTTTCTTACTGGCATCGACCCCGTTAAAGTGCAATTCATGTTTCGACAACAACTGGAGAAAGAAAATCTCGTTTACAATTCGAGAATTGTCTAATAAAACGCTTTTTCGTCAACATGAACGTGTAAAGAGGTATCAATTCCCGTTTTTAAGCAAAAAACTTGTGAGTCCTTACAAAGAGAATATCAGTAGCAATGATAACTACTTGATGGACAATAACCTTAAAATATTAACTCATAAAGTATTATTGAAAGAAGCATTTGGCACTTCCTTTGGGCGACACTATTCTAACACGTTTACCTGGCCAGGGCACATCAGTCTTTTTATGACACCAGCGTCAATTGTTAAACGCCTACTTGTAGGCAGTAGCAAAATAAAATGCTTAAAAACTCACATTCAGAAGGAGCTGCAAAACTAAACATCTCTTTTCATAAATCCTGAAAATCCCGAGCTAACTTAACCCTATATGTATAACATTTACCATAGCGACCTTCGTGCGATAAACCACTGTGTATGCCAGTACGTTCTAAATAAACGAATGACGTATTTCATATACAAGATAAACATTCAGTATGTAACTTCATGCATTATGGGACAATAGTTTCCTTAAGAACAAGTTGCTTAATGTATATATTTGTGTTTTTTGTGATGAATGCACAGATGAACCAACGTTCATGACGTTTTTCTATGCACTCGTTTGAAGCTTCCTGAAATTCAGTGTATGAACGCAGCCACACACTGTGTTCCCGCACAGACGAATCAAAAGAAATATCCCTAAATGAGTCAAATCAAGAAACTCCCATCTCGAATGTCTCAATTAAGTTCACTTTAACGTGATTTCAGAACACGCCGCAGTTCGCTAGTATTTCTTCAGCTCTTGATTCCCACCTTCATTTTGTTTTACGCTGGCAACATTGGCTGAAAGATCTGTTCATTGAGTGTTTCGCATTAAAAGCTTACGTGCGCTTCATGACTGATACCATATATGTCAGGTCAATTTTTTTTTTGACGCACAATACTGCAGACATCTTGCCATTAATATTCTTCTTGTTAGTACTGTGCAATTTTCGCTCAATTTTGCCGGATTTTCTTGCGTAAAATAAGAAATAGCCTTGATATTCTATATATGATCAGCAATCCTCCTTTTCCTATGCATATCTCATGACTCAAGTCCTTCCATCGGACATCTAATAAAAGATTACAAGAAGCATCCTAATATTTACCTCCGTGGCACCACGGTCGCCATGGGAGAGAACGTTGACGTGTCTGAAAAAATGCAGCTGCGAAAATACGGGAAACACAAAAGTAAGTATTATTATCTGTACTTTTATTTGCCATAAGAATGATCTGATTGTTAGGCACAGTTTAGTCGAGTATTGCGGCATCTTCTTGCAGTAAAAGCGTTGTAACCTAGCAAAGGCGCCCCGCCGTAGTGGTCTAGTGGCTAAGGTACTCGGCTGCTGACCCGCAGAGCGCGGGTTCGAATCCCGGCTGCAGTGGCTGCATTTCCGATGGAGGCGGAAATGTTGTAGGCCCGTGTGCTCAGATTTGGGTGCACGTTAAAGAACTCCAGGTGGTCTAAATTTCCGGAGCCCTCCACTACGGCGTCTCTCATAATCATATAGTGGTTTTGGGACGTTAAACCCCACATATCAATCAATCAATCAACCTAGCAAAGGCAGCTTGGTAGCATCGTTCCTGTAACATGTTTACGAAGTTATGCGTAGCACCGAGATGATGAGCATTAGACTAGGAGAACACACATAGGCGCTAACTTTCAGCAAATTGGGCGAAGCTGCCTCCATATGTGCTGTGCTCTTTGTTCCGGAATGCGCGGTTCAGGACACATTGTTGAAAGTTAGCGTGTGTGTGTGTTCTCCCTGTCCCATCCTCATCCATTCAGTGCTGCACTTAACTCTATGAAATATTTCCTAAACTGGCATTCCTAAATTCGGCCGCCATGACCGGCACTCTAACCCGTGAATTACAGCCAAGATTACACCATATATATAGTGTTTCACACTCACCGCCATGGTGGCTGGTGACGCTGACGAACGCTCCCACGTTTAGTGCACATATATACCCCATAAAGTGGACGGGGGAGAGGAAGCAAAAGTAGCTCAGTTGGTAGAGCATCAGACACGTTATTCGAAGTTCGCAGGTTGGGTCTTTCCCCACGGTAATTTGTCCTTTCGTCCACTTTTCGTTCTTGAAGCATTTGCATTACAATTACTTCTAATAACAGCGCCTATACTTTTTTGGCACTATTGTCTCTTAGATCTTAATAATATTGTGTGTCGCAAAGAAAACAAGTGCCCATATATATATATATATATATATATATATATATATATATATATATATTAATCGAACGCGTAATTCGAAGGTCGTAGGTTCGATTCCTGCTCACAGTTGGTAATTTTTTCATCCACTTTTCTTTCTTCTTATTTACATTCCATTGGTTTTAATAACTTCCCCTGTACATTCCTTGGCATTACTGTCTGTTCTACCTCATTAATATTGTGTTAAAAACACGGAAAAACGAGCCCTTAGGTATACACTTCTTTCCCTTATTTCATTGAACGAGGGTCTCGTACTGGCAGACTTGGTGTGTTTAGGTTGTATAAGAGGGACATTTATTCAGCTGCCCGCTCATAATAAGTTCACGTTCTACGTGACGCCAAACATGGGCATAAGAGTGTTATCACACTCGTCGTTTGGCTTATAGATGGCGCTGACTGTCGCTCCTACTTCTAAATTCACAGATAAACCCAAAAACGTGGATGGAGGGAGGGCCGCTGTGATAGCTCAGTGGTTAGAGCATCGAACGCGTAATTCGAAGGTCGTAGGTTCGATTCCTGCTCACAGTTGGTAATTTTTTCATCCACTTTTCTTTCTTCTTATTTACATTCCATTGGTTTTAATAACTTCCCCTGTACATTCCTTGGCATTACTGTCTGTTCTACCTCATTAATATTGTGTTAAAAACACGGAAAAACGAGCCCTTAGGTATACACTTCTTTCCCTTATTTCATTGAACGAGGGTCTCGTACTGGCAGACTTGGTGTGTTTAGGTTGTATAAGAGGGACATTTATTCAGCTGCCCGCTCATAATAAGTTCACGTTCTACGTGACGCCAAACATGGGCATAAGAGTGTTATCACACTCGTCGTTTGGCTTATAGATGGCGCTGACTGTCGCTCCTACTTCTAAATTCACAGATAAACCCAAAAAAGTGGATGGATGGAGGACCGCTGTGATAGCTCAGTGGTTAGAGCATCGAACGCGTAATTCGAAGGTCGTAGGTTCGATTCCTGCTCACAGTTGGTAATTTTTTCATCCACTTTTCTTTCTTCTTATTTACATTCCATTGGTTTTAATAACTTCCCCTGTACATTCCTTGGCATTACTGTCTGTTCTACCTCATTAATATTGTGTTAAAAACACGGAAAAACGAGCCCTTAGGTATACACTTCTTTCCCTTATTTCATTGAACGAGGGTCTCGTACTGGCAGACTTGGTGTGTTTAGGTTGTATAAGAGGGACATTTATTCAGCTGCCCGCTCATAATAAGTTCACGTTCTACGTGACGCCAAACATGGGCATAAGAGTGTTATCACACTCGTCGTTTGGCTTATAGATGGCGCTGACTGTCGCTCCTACTTCTAAATTCACAGATAAACCCAGAAAAGTGGATGGAGGGAGGGCCGCTGTGATAGCTCAGTGGTTAGAGCATATAACGCGTAATTCGAAGGTCGTAGGTTCGATTCCTGCTCACAGTTGGTAATTTTTTCATCCACTTTTCTTTCTTCTTATTTACATTCCATTGGTTTTAATAACTTCCCCTGTACATTCCTTGGCATTACTGTCTGTTCTACCTCATTAATATTGTGTTAAAAACACGGAAAAACGAGCCCTTAGGTATACACTTCTTTCCCTTATTTCATTGAACGAGGGTCTCGTACTGGCAGACTTGGTGTGTTTAGGTTGTATAAGAGGGACATTTATTCAGCTGCCCGCTCATAATAAGTTCACGTTCTACGTGACGCCAAACATGGGCATAAGAGTGTTATCACACTCGTCGTTTGGCTTATAGATGGCGCTGACTGTCGCTCCTACTTCTAAATTCACAGATAAACCCAAAAAAGTGGATGGAGGGAGGGCCGCTGTGATAGCTCAGTGGTTAGAGCATCGAACGCGTAATTCGAAGGTCGTAGGTTCGATTCCTGCTCACAGTTGGTAATTTTTTCATCCACTTTTCTTTCTTCTTATTTACATTCCATTGGTTTTAATAACTTCCCCTGTACATTCCTTGGCATTACTGTCTGTTCTACCTCATTAATATTGTGTTAAAAACACGGAAAAACGAGCCCTTAGGTATACACTTCTTTCCCTTATATATATATATATATATATATATATATATATATATATATATATATATATATATGGTATCGTCCTGTAATTGCAGCAGGAAGGTACGTGCAGTACAGCACCTCGTTTTTCAATAATACAGTGAACAGGAGTATGCCTTTATAAGCCACAAGCAGGCCACAATACCTCGCACTCACTGACGGTCCCGCTAGAGGGCACGGTAAGCCTAGCTAGGCTAGGCAGACGTCTTCACCGATGACGTTCACGATCCTGTGTGAACTACTCATACAGCCCTTATTTTCGTCATGATGGTTAATGTTCGTGTTCTGAAATAGTCCGTTACTGTATGTAATTGGCTTTTCCGATATCCTCGATGTGAAGTAGGGTGGAAGCAATGTGAGCCCCTTGTTGATATGGCGAATCGGACACTTAAAAAAATATGCTTATGTGTTTTCCTCTTCGACGCGTTTCCTGTTGCCACCCGGCTACGTTCAACAATGGGAAGAAGTAGTGCTGCACCGCCACCAGAAAACGACTGGCGTAACGCGGAAGCTCGTAAAACCTGCGGATGTGAGCACTCCACCTTCAAAAACTAATGCATGGAACAGATAATTATGCCAAGAAAAGTCCCAGAACGTTAGCTATTTTACTTACTTCTAGTGGACTAATTGTGACGTCAATTGGAAATAGTGTGATCATGTCCCACTGAGAGGAAGAGTGATTTTCGGTCCACTTCATCTGAAGTTGTGCCATAATTATAATAACGTGCTCGATGCTTTTCCTAGCCTAAATGTCTGTTCCATTAATTTGTTTGTTCCTATTACGTTAATGGGTTCAACAGAAAACAATTCGTTTACTTTCGTTCTCTTTTTTCCCAGAAATAAGACGCGACGCTGAGTCGCCTACACTATATACACGCGCTACAGCGTTACAACGCGTACGCGTTAATCCGATCTTCCACCCTCTGTAGGTGCGCTTATGGCAAACACGCACCTGCAACTGGAAGTTGAAGAGTCGCTGTAGATTGAAATGTATATCGTGTCTCCCGAGAAGCTGCTCTTACGGTCCTCCCGTAGTTCACTTGCTGACGCCACCGGCTTTTGCGGAACTGCTGTCTCCCTCTGCATGCTGCGGTGCAAGGAGCGTTACCCAGGAGCACGAGTGTCAAAATAAGACGAAAATACGACAAACCTTACGTTCACATCGAAAGCCTCAAACCAGTCTCTCTGACAGCAGTCACACATGTGTCGAGCTTTCTGCCAACAAAGTGATTTACTTACCAGATTTTTAGTTATACAGCTATATGATGCTCTGCTTAATCACATATAACCCTTTCGTACGTTAGCTATGAAGAATTGTCTGTAAATGCATCGAATTGGTACAGTGGTATTTCAAGACACTCGTTGTTGTATCGCAATGACAGTATCGACAAAATGCGTTAACATAAGCATGTTACAATAATTATCCAATAACTGCATGCTAATTAAATGTCCAATTATTCTGAAGCTGTTCATGCTCGATTTTCGCATAAAAAGAATGAAGTTTCAGGAGACAAATATAACGCAAGATCACCTTCGGCTAGGTACATTTTCAGAAAAGCAATATAAAGCTTTACACGTGGCTCGCGGTAAGTAACGCGTCGAATTACTCGTTCAAAGTGCTAGCGCCTTCAGGAAAGTGATCGTACGCAGCAGTAAGCTGATCAAATGAATTCACTGGAGAAATACATATTGCTATCACCCTCGGGTTCACCATTATATCCACGTAACCCTATTAGCCAGGGGGCTCAATTCAATTAATACATCTTACTCTTTTACAGCCTCTGTTTGACACAAATAGAAAAACAAAATGTTGTAGACAATTTTATGCATAGCGACATGAAAGCGCTTAGTTTCTTATAAATTACCGCTTTAACACACAACTTGTTATTCACTCTGATAATCTTAGCAATGATAGCATATAATAAGACTACGCGTGAAAAAAAAAAACTCTAGTGAATCAAAACTTGGGCGCCTCTCCTGTCCTTCTCTTACGTCATTGTCGTCCCTGCGCACTGCTTCAACCCAAAACAATGACCGATAGTGTGAACCCTAGTGGAAGCTAGAACTAGTGTGCATGAGTGAGCACATTTGCTTGCTATGGAAATGGCAAATATTACATAGCTTGTCCTCCATGAATTATTTCAATAAAAAACAGACATTGTAACATTTATTGTATATAGGAGAGCCCAAGCAGCTTCAGGCGAAAATTGAAAACATTCCAACATGCAGCAACAGACCACGGCATGTTGTTCGTTTTACCTTTTAGTCACATTGCTTGTGACTTGTGGAAGGCACAAGTAGGTGTTATGAGACGTTTCACAGTGATCGTACAAAAATCTCGAAGTTTCAGATGAATGCAGAATGTTTAGTGTATCCTGGTGGAATTTAGATGTATTGAAGTTAGCTCATTTTTTACACATCAGCAAATAACGAAGAACGCGACGTGCGTACCTGTGCTTCTTCCACATACGGTCTCGAGAGCATTTAGACCTCTGAAGTGGAACGTATGACAGTGTATCAAACTCATCTGATACGCCTACCCCGATTAAGCTATAACCGAAGTCACCATGAAAAGCACGTGCGAATTCAAGGAACGGCAATGAAAACCGCAAACGAATGAACAGAGCTGCTCTACAAACCGGTCGTGAAAAAATGACCCGAAGGTCGATGCAGAACGTGACGTGTGTCAGTATGGGCGAATACACCCTCCAGTACTTCACTTCGCTTCAAGACGACAGTTGAATGCAAAAAAAAAAAAACATTTGAGAAGTCCTTTTTCTATCGTGGAAAATAAGCCAACGTAGCTTCAAGTATACAAGCCTGGCATGCTGCTGTTTTTTCTTTCCTTCCTTCCTTCCTTGCTACCTTTCTTCCTTCCTTCTTTCTTTGCTTTCTTCCTTCCTACCTTTCTTTCTTTCTTTCCTTCTTTCCTTCGTTCTTCCTTTCTTTCTTTTTATCTTTCTTTCTGTTTTTCTTTCTTTCTTTTTTTTCTTTCTTTCTTTTTTTCTTTCTTTCTTTGTTTCTTTCTTTCTTTTGCATTGCTTGATATTCTCTCTTAGTTGTTTATACCTCCACGCCCTTACTTGGACTGACAACCACGTGCTGAGCAACGCAACTAGTGTTTCGCTTTCATAACCAGTTAACGTTAAAATAAGTCAATGTGAAATAGGACCTTCAATTTATGTATGAGAAATGGCTCATTGCCGACAAGCCCAGGATCGAGAGAGCATCATGCTCGGAAACGGCTCACCCAGATGCGCTTGTGACCGCCCCCCTTCAAGAGCCGCCTGTCTGCGCTTCCGACTGCGCAAGGTCTTTGCGCGTACAACACCTCCACCGAAACCTCTTGGTTGCTACGAGTTCCATTTGAAACGCCCATGGTCATGGTTCCAGAACGCTTGCTCACAATACTGCCTTGATACAAAAGTCTTTTAAAGGCAGCGTACTCACACGGATACAGTGAAGCTTTCCATTTTCTTCGGCGGCGGTATTGGTGTCCTTCTGAGTAGAATCGGTTGTGGTTTCCTAGAGTAGAGCGTCGACATACACAGTGCCATGAACATCGCCACGATGCCCACGGCCAATAATGACGCCAGGCAGAACCAGAACGCACTCTGCAAGACCATTGCAGGATGTTAGTTTCTTCATCTGATTCAAGCATCTTGAAAAACTCAACAAGAACCTGCAACAGCATGCGGGTGGTTTCGACATCGGTAGCACAAAATCTAACCATGTGCAACTTTTCCAATCGTGTTTATTTCAACACAACGATTCGCGCTCCTCTCTCTCGCGGGACTGTTAAGATAAAATACAAGAGAAAAAGGTGTTTTGTTGTTTGCTCTTGAGTGTCCTGCCTACCTTAGGTAATAAAGACTTGAAAGTTTGCTAATTCATTTGTATTTGCTACCGCGCTAACATATTCACTCTATATAACAGCTATCCTATACAAATTATTCTGAACGTCGAATAAACTTATTTACTTCGCAGGCGTGATAATATTCAATATTTTTGTTTTGGCCCACGTGCATGAACGGGGTATTTTCATTCATGAAATAGGTCAGGTGAAATAAATGTTGTTTGAGGAATTCATTGCCCTTGACATGCAGAACACCCGACGTCCAAATAATTAATCGGACCGCAAGTCCACTCTGCATTGCTCCGGTGGCCTCGATCTGATTACCTTGCTCTTGCGCTTTAGTGCTTCTGACAAAATATGCATTCATTACGATGCTAAATCCTACCGCAAAACACCCGTATATATCTACAGCTGCGCGACGTAGCCATTCTCATACCACCATATATTAGGTGGCATTTGTAATTTTGTTGTGGCTTCTTATATTACGTGCTACAGATCTCCGTACCTGGACTTCACGGCTGATGATTACACAAGGGCACATACACACACACGCGCGCACACATAGATACAGCTACTTTACCTTGGTTCTTGAGTAACTTCTCACACCATGTGCACCCCATTTTGAGTTTGGACGCGACGCACGAGCGGCTTATGTATCGGTTACTGAGAAAAGACGCTGTCGGTGAACTTGCTTTTGTAGCTAGATTTATTTATTCATTATACCTCAAGGGCACCCTTCAAAGGGTGGTACATGAGGGGAGAGCAAACATTCCACTACAGCCTTTTCTTTTCTTTCCTTTTCATTTCCTTTTAGACGCTGCGCCGTGCTCCTTTACGGGCTGCAGAAATTAGGCGTATTTTCTTTCCTCTAATCACAACCACCACCATTTCCTTCGTGGGCAGCGTTGAGGTGTCGCAAGTGCCACCGCGGGATTGAATGGGGTGCTGAGAGCTTTTTCGAGCGCGGTATCTTCGATTTGGCAGTGATGGTACGTGCTTTCATGCGCTCTTCATCTAGTTAACAAACACTTACATTTTGACGCACTACGGATACGATTCTAGAGCTCTGCGTGTGCACGTAAGCGGGTGCGGCTTTATTATAACGAAAGTGGCACCGTAGATATTCTGAGCCGCGATAACACTAGTCGCACCACTCGACGTTTTTTTAAAGCTTATATGTTGACGACTAAGGTTTTGTTGTGCGTGTGCGTGTGTGCATGTGTGTGTGTGTGTGCACGTGCGTGTGTGTGTGTTTGTGTGTGTGTGTGTGTGTGTGTGTTTGTTGCGAAATATTTTTCTTTCTCCTGTTGGAGTTTGTTCTATAGCAGTTGTATCTAACTTTTTTCTTAGCAATAAGATACTCGACGTCTAATGGAAGAATGTTTGCATGTCAAGTTGTTTATTATTAGAACCCTCCACATTTATGCATTACCTTATAATGTGTACTTAAGGAAATTAACTCACCAGCTGGGCTTTTTCTCTACTCTTTAGGCACTTGCATAAAAAGCCATGGAGCCTTTTTCATTCTTCTGTACGGCCAAATGTAAACTGTTTCTATAGAATGGGTGAAATCACTTTCTTTGCTAACATGATGTCACGTGGTTTAAATAGAAGCTTTCAACTTCTGGCTTAGGATTAACGCTTTTTTTTCTTTGAAGTTTTTTCAGCTTCATCTCGTTTCATCATCACACAATTCTTGTTGTCTACCTCAAAGCCGTAGCCTGATTGATTTTCCGAGCAAGCGACATGGCAATCCCCTTTTAACACTCCCTAGAATTTACAAGCGCTCATCACTGCTCTGAGGCTCACGTTTTGCAATAAGACGGAAATAGAACACAAGCAGCTGGGAGGTCTATAATGAGAATGATCCTCACATTAAAGCAGTATTGAAGTGCTCAGACTGTACGAGTGGCAGTACAGTCGTTGCCATGTGATGAATGGATACTCACAAAAGGTTTCACAACGCCATCACATACGACGCTGACAGTTGAAAGGTAGACGGTGTATGCGGGAGCACAATTTCCGACGCTGTCTTTTATCTGACGAAGCAAAAAGAAGCAGCAGCAGTTTAGTGAATTTATGTGCGTTCCCATACTACAGTCGTTCAAACTGCAGACGTCCACAAGGCTATATCAATTATATAAACCAGAGATCGGCAATTTTATAGATGAAGAGCTAAGTTGCACCAATACGCTGCGGTGGGCGCTCGGTGGTGCTTCAAAAAAATGGGGAGGGGGCGCTTTTCACGCACGAAAACAATTCGCAAGTTTGCCGTTTGCAACCGTATATTTCCAAGCAAAAATAAAATCAATAATTCAAGGTTACTTTTAGTGTGGACTTTTCTCAGCCAACTCGCCAATATCTAATCTTTCTTCACCCTTTTTTTTAACTTGTGCAGAGAAAAGGAAACCAACACTTTAGCTGCCAAAATATTCGTGTGGAAATGCGGGGCAATGCCCACTGAAAGATACACTTATTTCTCCCTGCTGGAAGTATACATTTGAGGTGAAAGCTGCCCTGTCTACTTTCAGATAGAAAGTGGCAAGAGGAAGATGCGTTTTTGACGTCGTGCCAAGAGGTCGCAAAATACCGACCCCTGGTCTATACCATTGCCCTTCAAAGGGTTTCTCGGGAAATAAACAGGCTAAAACGAGGCATTTAAGCTACAACTTTCCGTGAAAGAGCTAGCTGGTGGAAGGAAGGTCAAAACGTCTTCGCGTCCTTCGTAACTCAATTTTGTAAACAACATATATCGGGGTTACCTATGAATGTTAAAGCGATTAATTGCGATGAGATGCGAGTATTACGCATGCCAACATATGAAAATAATGAAAAAGTTCAATATATAAGATCACAAGTCGCTAAATTAGGGAGCTCACTCAGACTTACTGAAGAAACACATTCCATGCTTGGAACTCATTCAGACTGAAACTCATAAAAATTTCCCTCCACCAGATTGACTTTTCTCAGCCAACTCCGCTCGAACAAACTAAATTCTTCACAACCGTTCTTACACGGTATCAAATTAGGCAAGACATTACTTACGTGGATTCACTCAACCTCAGACTCATGGCTCAACCTGAGTCTGGGTCAGTCTGAATGTGCAGACTCATGAATGAGTTTGTCGACGTATATACATTGCTCAAAAAATAATGTGCACTGTGACACAGCGTGCATGTTCAATCGTGGACTAAGAAAAAATGAGAAATTATAAAGTAGACTATGCTTCATGCGGGATCACTGCGCAGTACTATATCCGCTATCCGCTCGGAAGTGGTTTCCCAAAGTTGATATAGGCCTCGTATTTAGTTTGCGAGCTGAAATTATGCTATCACTAGGTATTCTTGCGGCAACAGCAAAGAACGCGAACATTTGACTCTATCCTGACTTGTTTCTATTTTCATTAGCCATCGCTGTAAACTCCTCCCCAACTTCGTAGAAAACAAAATCATAACGACATCTCTAACTATAACTCCTTTTCTCGTTCAGCTTTAGCAGCCTGTCTGTCGGCAACAGTGGCATTGAGCGGCAACAAAACGAGTGCGCGCGCAGGCATGACGTATCGATAGTAATGCAGTGAATGTGCAATGTGGCCCCTTCCCTCAGCTAGAACGGCACTCTGTTGTAGTCGAGACACGTTTTTCACAATGTCTCACAGCTGGCATACAGACACACGCGCGTGTGCGTGCGCGCACGCGAATTGTACATACAGGTTCTTGATATAAAGCAAGAGCCGCAATGCCACCAAGATACACGTCGCTTGCCAATTCGAAGGCCATAAAGAGTCTTACAATGCCTCACAGATGCCAGCACGTTATCTAGCGTTTGCTGTTTGCTTGATCAACGCCTCTAAAGAAGCGTGATGTAATGTCGTAGTATGAGAAACTGTGCTCATGCATCGGTTGGATCGATGCGCGCTTCATTTCTATGCAAACTGACGCAGCCTCAGTTTTACGTCTGCTCACCTGATTTACGACGTACTCGCGATAATGCTGCACCACGTGTCCGATGTTGTCCTTGTAAGGCTTCACTTGAGCGGTCGCCTTGTCTATAGCCAGCTGAACCTTGTGTGTGTCTCCAACATCCGTAATTGCTTCCGACTTGAACAACTGTAAACAGTTTAATTTGGGGAACTTGAGGTGGTCTCATTTATAAACATATTGTACAGGGAGCTCCGTTCGCACGAATGAATCAAAATAAAAGAGATAACTCTGTGGGGTAAAAGCATCCTGAATTGGAAATTATTCCTTTTGGTGTATTAGTCGCGAAGCTTCTTTGACTCCTGAGTGGCCAGGATGATACGACTATTTCATGTTCACGCTACCTTTCGTGTAGTGTGCTTACGTTTTAAGGAAGCACTAAAGATTCAACAGGAAACCGATATTTTTATGGTGAGTACAAACATATTTTGTATTATCTACCCTGCATTTCAGCCCCGCCGCGGTGGTATAGTGGCTAAGGTACTTGGATGCTGACCCGCAGGTCACGGGATCAAACCACGACAGCGGCGGCTGCATTTTCTATTGAGGCGAAAATGCTGTAGGCCCTTGTGCTCAGATTTGGGTGCACGTTAAAGAACCCCAGGTGGTCGAAATTACCGGAGCCCTCCACTACGGCGTCTCTCAATATCATATGGTGGTTTTGGTGGTTTTGGAACGTTAAAGACAACATATCAATGATCAATTACCCTGCTCTTCGCGGAGATCCCTTTCTCGTCACTATAAGGAATCACACACTGTGCAGATTGCAGCCATACAGCTATCACTGCTGCAGTCTATTGCGCTACAAAATATTCCAGAGTGCCACGTAACTGTTTATTTGCAGCAGGAGCCAGAATCTACAGCTGACCTTCATCGCTTTCTAGTGGCCAGAAACTTAGCCACCGACGATAGTTACAGCGCGAGAACAGACCGACGACACAGAGAAAAGAACGACGCGAAGGACACGAGCGCTCGTGTCCTTCGTGTCCTTCTTGAATTTGTGTCGTCGTTCTGTTCTCGCGCTATAACTATCGTCATATCATACCAAATAGCCCCGCCGCGGTGGTCTAGTGGCTAAGGCACTCGGCTGCTGACCCGCAGGGCGCGGGTTCGAATCCCGGCTGCGGCGGCTGCATTTCCGATGGAGGCGGAAATGTTGTAGGCCCGTGTGCTCAGATTTGGGTGCACGTTAAAGAACCCCAGGTGGTCTAAATTTCCGGAGCCCTCCACTACGGCGTCTCTCATAATCATAGAGTGGTTTTGGGACGTTAAACCCCACATATCAATCAATATCATACCAAATAGCCCAAGCTGCCACACTTCGCAAACGGGGCGAGTTGCTCGCAAGAAACTCATTTTAAAACGACAGTGCGACGCATCTAGGTCTGCAGTCCCGCCATATCCTAAAATGGCTGTTTCTGGAGAACATCGAGACACGCAATAAATATGACAAAAGAAGTAGGCTGAAAGTCCTTTAGATTACTATTTCTATTACATTTTTGACGTCTTACATTGTGGAATCTGGCAATCGTATTTGGTCAAACATTTTCATCAAGCGAGCTGCTAAGGATATAACGTGTTCTCGAGTTCACACGAGACCACGATCCGAAAACCATGCTTATTCTTATTTACGTAACGAACGACAATTATCAATTCATCTTGAAATTTTCGCCCAAGCACACACCGACACAGAAAGGAAGACAAACTGATGCAATCTAACAACTGGTTTATTTTTCGAAAAACATTCAAGATGGATATGTTCCAACTAGGCCGAATCGCTGTTTTGCTTCAATTTTCAATTTACTTACCTCGCGTTAACGTGAGCACAGACCATGCAATCTACATATTCAGCTATTTTTAGAAGCCATATATATGCCAGCGATAAAATAATGTGAAGACCACAGAGAGCAAACTTTCCAATTTTGACACCACTTCATAATACAAAGAATCCCGACCCATTCGTTGTTCAGAAATGAATCAAATAAGCTGGAAAAAAAGTGTTGTACGCAATGGCACAACCCGACAATAACAAACAGCTGTGTTACCAAGAAACAGGTTCTACCATTCTATACTCCAGCTTACGTACATCAACGGGCTTGCTGTCAACCTCCATAAGAGCTTCCATTTTCTTCAAGGAATCCTGGAGAACTTTCTGCGTAGAAAGCAGAATTCTAATGCCAGTATGCATACAGCCCGAAGAAGAAAGCACACCGCTTCACATACGGTAAGTGAAACAAAATACGTGCGAAAGTGTCGAAGTTTCCTAATTACTTCTACGCGTTCCTACTGCGCCAGTGAGACGGAAATTCAAAGGTACACGTTTACACAAGGGCATTTTCCTTATCCAGTTAGTAAAAGAAAGTCAAGAATGGATATGCACGTTTCTCTCGTATGGGAGATGGCGGCTGTGTGCGTTTCAAAATGTGAACCACATAAACACTTTGTAGCGACCGTTTTGACGGACTTGCAAAGAAATGAAGAGGTAGCGAGGGAATAGTAAAAGGCTTGTACACCGTGAAAAAAAAGTAAACTGGGCTGTGGGAACATTGGTAATATGTCAACAAGTGATACCTTTCAGTGGGCGGTAAATGGAAACAGTGGTGTAGCTATCTAAAACTACGGCCACCTTACAATCCTCGCTATCCGCTATTCTCGGTAGCTGCCACATCAAACATTGGTGCACAACACTCCGAAGAATAAAGTACAAGTAATTGTTTGTGTCGGCTGCGAGTCTTTAACTACTTACTTTTCACTTCGCATATTTTATTTTGTTAAGAAGCAGCTTGCGTCACATAACACGCACTGAAATGACTCTCGCCTTGGCAAATAAAGAGACACTCTAGCTGCGTCTGACCATAGCCACCATGTTAAGCTAAACATCCACTGCTAATAATAATCGCCAAAGTGTAATTATGTGCCACAAAGCTGCGCAAGAGCATGGAGAACGCTGCCCCTAGTAAATATGAGTGCGAGGCACCACTACTGTGCACTTCTGTGCTGGGAGACAATATTTTTTTTTTTGAAACGTGATGCGTCTTCCGAAGCTGTTCGCTGCGCCGTGGCATCCTGGTTATCCTGTGTAAATGTAAATCATTTTCTACATAAACCTGATTTAGCCTCAAGGCTTTTCTCAAAATCAAACTGGAAGCGACCTTTCTTATTTCTCAAAGGTACCGCGCCACGCCACAGATATCGGCGTGTCTTATTCCAAGACTCCCGACGCTTATATTTTTTTTTACTTAAAGGGGTACTGACACAAAATTTTTCACCTGTCAATTTTTGCATCAATTCATAGATGAAGCACCAACAGGCGGTAGTATGTTTTTTTTTACTGCGACAAAGACTTACCTTTCAGGCATAATATTTTTGCGCGTACGTTTATTGAACATGTGCCGTTAGGCTGGTGTTGTGTAATCAGTGAAGTAGTGTCTAGTGGATTGTTTTGTCATGTGTCCAGCGGTTGTAACTGGCTGTGTCATTGTAGCGAAACCCGGCTTGAAATGGTGACAGGAGCGTTCCGGCTGTTACCCTTGACATGTTCATATAAGGTGGTATGCATCTGCTCGCATCACTGAAGTGGTACAATACGAACGCGTATTACCAACTGGTAAATTCGACCAGTTCCAAGATAATATATTGGCCGGTGTAAGAGCCACCTCTGCTCGAAGCCTGCGAAGCACAACTTGCTCTGCCTTATAGTAAGGTTAGGGGGGAGAGAGCTGACACGCGGTGATGTAATGCATAAGGCGGTAGTATGTGCACACGCAAGATTTTCTTACGTATCTTCATTTACGCGGCATTTCTTCGAATGATTAATCCGCATTTTGATAATCGTGTATCTCCTATTGCCCGCGCACGTGCACTATTCCACACTCTGCTCACTCGCTTCACATGAACAGTACGCTGGATGACAGCGATCGCACGACCGCACGGGGCGAGAGGACAATCAAGAAGGCGTCATTTTCGGTGCTCGACGTCATCGCAACTACCCAGACTGCTGCGTGCAGTCACCAGTATTCAAACTGTAGCCAGACTTCAAGTTAGTTTTCATATGCGCCACGACAAAATATATTTTACTGTCCAAGTAAAATATCTTATCAGCATTTTCTGAGCGTCGCACTTGCTCTGAGCCGTCTCTGTATACTGGAGATTCGTATGGTAACGTGAACTTGCCCTCTCAAAAAAAAAAAGGTGTCGGTACCCCTTCATTGTAAAAACGTGAGCTGGTATGTGCTTTAACTCTAGACTCAGTGTAACATAGAGCACCGATTAATAAAAGCAAAATATCCGATGAAGCTTTCAGAAACTCCACTTCTTTCTCACGTGCACATTTATCAATATGCATACTTACCTTCATGAGATCGCAATGGATAAGATCAGAACTAATATCATCCACTTCCTTGATTGCATCTGCTAGATCCTTTGCCTGAAAAATGAAAAAAAAATCCTGTTTGTGTGTATACTGAAATATATTGGGAAGTCTTTCCAACTAGCTTTAAAGTGCACTTGCAGCACTTGTTCGAGTAGCCATTTAATGGATGCAGTAAAGCAACTTTTTGCCTCACGAATTCACAGCCGTTAAATTTTTTTTTCGAAGCCTTACGATACCAACGAATCTACAAAGATTTTGCGGACATTACAATTGCTTTCTGCATTCTCTTGTCCCAATGACAGCACTGTCAGCTCAGCCATGCGCCATATCTGTTCTGTCCTAAATTTTTCTTCTTTGATGATTCACGCCTTTTGTATTTCATTATGCAGGGAGAGATGGCAAGGGGAAGAAGGCGCGTGACGCACTCCTCGTGACCTTGAGCATTTTCAAACGCAAAGCATTTCTTTGCATGTTGCAGACACTTTAAGCGTTTATCTATCTATCTATCTATCTATCTATCTATCTATCTATCTATCTATCTATCTATCTATCTATCTATCTAGCCGCCTACGTCAGGATGCCCTCGTGATCGTCCAGTATGGCAGTGCAAGTAGGTTTTGCGAACATGACTGGTTAGTCATGACATAAATCATGTCACAATTTTGCCGCGTATATCGTCCAATCTTTTGCGCCAGACGTGTAGCACAAACCTGTGGGTGGGTATGTGCCACAAGTATGCGGGTGTGCGCCAAGGACGATGATACTTTACATCTAATCGGTAATGGCCAGTACAGACACGGATACTTTTTACGCTTGAGCGATATAAAAAGTGGACATCGGCAGCATTGACCAAAGAAATGCGAAGAATAAATGTCAGGAACTCAGCACAAATCCAACCTCAGAATTTTGCGTGGCAATCAAGAATTCTACTTCCTTCCTCTCAAGCAACCACTTTTGATATTTACTTTAATGTTCATGAAACGTCAAGTGCGACGTATATCTAACTTTAGAGACATTACATTACTACTCCTGAGACACACCCGTCACGTCGGCTTAACGTAACTTGTAGTTAGGCGCCTTCCGTTGAAGTGGATTTAAGTAGCAGTGTCCAGGGCTACCATCCTCGCGAACAACACCCCTTCATATCAGCATACCAGTTCCGGTGTTGCTAATATGCACGCTGCTGTGGGCATCGTTACGCAACTGTAAACAAATCGTTATTCAATCATATGCAGCTGTTAAACGTTTGTCTGCGCATGGGTTTGTACATATCGTAAGCACCACTTCATAGGATTTCGCACAATAAAAAGTGTTACAACACAGTCACCTTCCATCCGCATACTTTGCATAACATCCATTTTTAGGTGCGTATGATTTGCTGAGTTTTTTGTCCTTTTTTTTGAAACGCGCAGCTTTTCAGTGCGTGCGCTCTCGAATACGCCGTGTCCTCCCCTGGTGGACTCAGGAATTTCTGAACGTGCCCCTTCACAAGTAAGCTAATAGCGATGGCGCAGCGATTTTCAAAGTCTGTGGCGTTATTTGTCAAGAGGAAAAGAAAGCTGTTTCAATCTGGCTTTGAGAATTTATTGCATATTCCAAGCCGCGCGTGGCGCTGTATTATTTGGCTGGCATGCTCTCGGAATTCTCGAACACCCTTAACTACCAATCGGGAGCGTTGTTTGACCATATTTTAAAAGTGTTACAGGGCTCCTCTAATCAGCACTGCAAGATCTAGACATTATGCAATACTACATTTATACAATACTACGCGAAAAAAAAATTAACTCAATGAACATAATTTGATATAACGGTCAGTATTGCTTTTCGCCTTCAATGACATTTTGGTGTCATATTTTTCGCTTCAACCTTTAGCGATAAGGTAATCTCTATCGCAATTCTTTTTCTAACCTCACTTTGCTGCACTGTCGGGCACCATCTATTATGGAAAAGAGTAAGTTTTTAGCGAAATAGTAGTAGATGCGTAGCACTCTTACTAATGGCGTCTGAGAGGGAACGTGCTGCTCCATGACTTCAAGCGCGATTTTCAACTCGTCAGCGTATTCTGCTTGCATACTGATGTCACCGACCTGCAAAGTAAATGACTTAGATCTGTAAATGTTTATTTTGCTTAAGGGACATAAGACTAAAAAAATGATTTTTATAGAATGAACGCTATCATTTTCTAAACCACGTGATATAAGTTAAAGAACTGAAAACCGCCTATGCTCTCATGCATGAACCGATGCCTTTCAGCGTTGCTCAGTAAGGCGTTCTTACGAACGTTAAGACGTGGCCTCGAAAGAACGGAAGACGGCAAGGGTAGGGACGAAAGCCTGCCTTTTAATCGGAGTGTATGCAAAAATATTGGCAGTTTCACTCTTTGCGGCCAGACAGCAAATTATAGAGAGTGCTGCCTTTGTGGACCTAAAACATCCCCGCAGTTGTCTAATTTCCCAAATTTTTGTCAAACTTCGTGGCAACGCCAAATCATCTAAGACTGTCACCACGGAAGTATACAGATCCTAAAGGGAACAACAACAACGATCTTTGTGCAACCATAACTCATTCTTCAAAATGCTGTGATACTGACGCAGGATTTATATGTAGACTTCTCATCGCACGCCGAAATTGTTGTGAAAGAATTTTTGCGTGACTCACCTCTTTTTCTATTTCTTTGATTTTCAATGCCTCCAACTGAAACTGTAGCAGCGGTGTCAACTTCGAGGCCAGGACGGACAACGCACTCAGGTTGACCACGCTTCCCAGCGAACCACCGATGAACTGGAGCCGCTGGTCCAGTTCCTTCTGGTCGAAGCCGTCCCAGAGGAACGACAGCTGCTTTTCGTAGCCAATGGCCTTCGACGCGTTGCGCACGTATGGCTCACCGAGCAAGCGGTAGGCGCTGCGAGGCTCGCTGTAGCAAGTGCTGAAGCGCTTTACAATAGTCGTCAGGTAGTTGATGGTGACGGCCGACACGAGCTTGGTTGCGATGCTGTCGTCATCCGTGTAGATCTCGACGAGCTGAACAAGATACCTGCGACAAAATAGAGTTCTATGGCTATAGGAATAACTTTAATACGGTCACTTTTTACTTCAATAACTAGATGATATGGTAATGTCTCAAGAACCTAATGTGTCTTGAGCCAACAAACATTTTTTTAATTGTTCAGTTATATCCGCGTGAGCAAAACAATTGTTCAAAAAAATCACTGCATTTCAAGCTGCTTGAAGATAATTATGGGGCGTAGTTTTCGGAGGTGATTATTGTGATTAATGTTGAGATAGTACTGAGACAGATTGTGGTTGGTATACTTATATATTTTTTATTCAAAGAGATACTGCTGAGACCGATTGTGATATAGCGGTGATTTTTCTTTATAGCTGATATGAGGTTCCGCGTTCTGGGTTACGTTTTGACATCGTAATCACAGCTTAATTAGCTATCATCTCTGGTGTAGAATTTTCTTGTTGGTATTGCCGCCTTGCATCCGCTTCAAGTTGTCTCAACTGAGCGTCAGCTTGGCATTTTTCCCGCTTAGCCTTTGCTTTCTTAGCCCTAGTCTGTTGTGTAGAACTTTGTTGTCGCCGTCGCCGCTTTGGATCGGTTTCCTTCTCTTTTGTCTCCGCGGTAGCTTCCCGTCGACGGCGACGCTGATACTCAGCACGTCGCGCTTTCCTGCGTTCGTCTTCGTCCATATGAGAGAAGATGTGGTATGACACGTGGTTATATATATATATATATATATATATATATATATATATATATATATATATATATATACATATATATATATATATATATATATAGCAGTGGGGAATCCGCAAGGCAATTACTAGCGGGACTATCGCTGAGTGTGAAGCGCGAGCGTGTGCACGAGCTGTAGACGCTGGACTGCCCGAGCATTTGTTTCCGTACCGGCTGTCTGCCTATTATCTGGCGTCACTATTAAACCCCTTTCAAAGTGGTGGAGGTGCTGGTATGACTAGAAGCCATTTACGACACGCCACTTGATAGTTTCGACGTTATAACAGGCCATCCCGTATGGCAAAATGCGTTGCTTGGCGGCAAAGAGCACGAGGGTAACCGGAAGTTGATGCGTCAGAGAGCATATTCAAGAGCGAGGCAATCCAAGGGTCCTTCCGCTGTTCGGATGGCATGTCTGTGACACTGATGGCAGAGAGGGGAAGGTCGAGGGCTGATATTTCCGTATCATCAGATTTCACGGGTGATCGTGAAAGCGCATCTGCGTCAGAGTGCTTTCGCCTCGATCAGTAGACGACGCGTATGTCGAATTCCTGGAGGTGTAGTGCCCAACGTCCGAGGAGGCCAGAAGGATCTTTCAGTGAAGCCAACCAACAGAGTGCGTGATGATCAGTTCCCACATCAAAAGTTTGGCCGTACAAATATGGGCGAAACTTGTTTAACACCCACACAATCGCGAGGCACTCTTTTTCTGTAACAGAATAGTTGGCTTCTGCCTTAGTGAGGGCGCGGCTGGCATAGGCGTCCACATACTCCGTAAAACCTGGTTTTCTTTGCGCGAGTAGTGCGCCAAGGCCGACGCCACTTGCATCCGTGTGTACCTCGGTTGGCGCAGTATGGTCGTAATGGCGCAGTACGGGTGGTGAGGTAAGGAGCTGGCACAGTCGATAGTTATAGCGCGAGAACAAAACGACGACACAGAGACAAGAAGGACACGAAAGACGTCGTCGTTTTGTTCTCGCGCTATAACTATCGTCATTCCATACCAACTAGCCCAACCTGCCACACTTCTGGCACAGTGTTGCGAAGGATTCGTTACAGGCTGCTGTCCAATTCGAAAGATCTGCAAGGCCAGCAAGGAGTTTGGTGAGTGGAGCGATGATGGAGGCAAAGTTCTGGACAAACCAACGAAAATAGGAGCACAGGCCCACAAAGCTCCGTAGTCTTTTAACTGTAGTCGGCCTAGGAAATTCGGCAACAGCACAAAGCTTGTCAGGGTCGGGAAGGATGCCGGCTTTCGAGACGACATGACTAAGTATGGTGAGTTGTTTAGCCCCGACTTGACATTTCTTCAGGTTAGGCTGAAGCCTGGCGTTCGTAAGGCACTGTAGAATCTTATGCGGGAGAGTGAGATGCGAAGTGAAATCGGCTGAAAAAACCACAAAGTCATCAAGATAGCACAAGCATATGTTCCATTTGAGACCGCGTAAAATGCTGTCCATCATTCGCTCGAATGTGGCAGGCGCATTGCAGAGTCCGAATGGCATTACGGTAAATTCATAGAGGCCATCCGGTGTGACAAACGCCCTTTTTGGACGATCAGACTCAGCCATTGGGACCTGCCAATAACCCGAGCGAAGGTGAAGCGAGGCAAAGAATTCTGCACCTTGGAGACAATCGAGAGCGTCGTCTATGCGGGGAAGAGGGTAAACATCTTTCCTCGTAATGTTGTTTAGGCGCCTGTAGTCTACGCAGAACCGGATTGAACCATCCTTCTTTTCGACGAGTACAACTGGGGAAGACCAAGGACTACAAGAAGGCTTGATGACTCCACGCTGCAGCATGGTCGTCTACTTGTTCTGCAATTACGCGACGCTCCGCCGGTGACAAACGATAAGGGCGCTGGCGCAAAGGAGTACTCTTTCCTGTGTCATTTGTGGGCACAACGGTGTTCGTTCTTCCTAGCAGCGCTTGGGGAAAGTCAAACGAACGCTTGAATTCGTGCAGCAGAGTAACAAGTTGCTGTCGTTAGCCGGGGCAAGATGGCTGTCAATAGAACGGTGAAATGCACCGGTAGACACGCTGTTCGAGGCAAAGTGAGGAACCAACGCATTCAGCTCCATATTCGGCTTGATGTCGAAAAAATCAGCAGGCACGATAGCACCTTCATCAATAAGCTGAATGTGGCCGAGCGACTCGTTGCGGCGCAAACTGAGAGGGCAAGAGTTGGGATTGGAAATAAATATCGTGGTAGTGTCTTGACAAAGCTCAAGAACGGCGAATGGCAGCGATGTGTGGTGGCAGCTACCGAAGATGTCAGATGGCGTGAATAGGACGATAGCGTCAGAAAGTGAAGCACAGCAGGCAGGGACAAACTGGGCGCTGAAAGGAGGAAGGTCTATGTCCGTCGTGACGACAAGGTTAGCCACACTATTTATTTATTTATTTATTTATTTACAGATACTGCTGTCTCGATACACGAGACATAGCAGGAGTGGGTACATTAGGAAAAGGAACGAACATACATTAAGCAAGACCAAAGCAACATACAAAGCATTTAACACATATTACAAAATATGGTTAGGCAGTTCTTTCAAAAACAGTTCAATTGGTTTTTCGCGTAGGGAACCATCTAGGTTGTTCCAAATTTCAACAACGGCTGGAAAAAAAGAATGCTTAAATACGGCCGCATCAACAGAAGGCGCATCACGAAACGGTAACAGCTCCACTTCAGCCCGAGCGCAGTCCACGACGGCGTGATGACGTGATAAGAAATCCCATCCTAGGATGACGTCGTAGGAACATGAAGCCAACACGTTTAATTCAATGGTGTACAACACGTCTCGAATAACCACTTTTGCTGTACATGCCACGACAGGCTCAATTTGTCGGGCGCTCGCAGTACTAAGAGAAATCACGGGAGAAAGCATCATCGCTTTACGAAGAGAGTGGCAGAGTCTTTGACTAATCACAGATATCGCGGCACCGGTATTGATGAGTGCGAGTGTTCGTACACCTTCGACGATTACATCGATAAGATTGGCGGGAGACAGGCGAGCACTTAAACTATTAGACGATGACGCAGTTCGTGCCTCCGGAGCTGTGGCAGTTAGTTTTCCGTCTCAATGGAGGTGGGTCGTCGACGCATAGGCGATACAGAACGACGACTTGTTGAAGGTGAAGGTGAACGGGAAGTAGAACGTCGAGAAGCGAATGTTCAGGCGCCGGAAGCAGTTTACGCATCGCGTTCGTAAACTTCAGGTGGTACGTGAGGCGCGTGCTATGGAGGCCGAAATGAATAGTCACGATATCTTGGTGCGTTAACTGTGAAGCGCCGACGACATAGACGTGCAACGTAACCTGGAATTCTGCATAAGTAGCATATGGGCCGGTTGTCAGCAGTGCGCCAAGGATTTCCGGCGTGCTGCTGTGTAGATGGAAACGGCGCGGTGGACGGTCGCACAGGTTGTGGCGTATACATTGGCAGACGAGGTGGGGGCATTGCCGCGACGGCCGCATGCGTCAGTGGCGCGGTAACAGGTGTTCGTGGAGAGGCACACGTAGGTAATGGCAACGCCTCGGAGACCTGCTCCAGAATAGCCTGTCTGATTGTCGGGGTTAGGCGGTTAGTTTGTGCGTCGGTGGTCGGCAGATACGAGAGACATGAAAGCTGTCGTGCGACCTCTTCGCGTACATATTCTTTTATCTGCTCCAGCAGGGAGCTGTCACCACCGACGGCCAGGGCAGCGAGAGAGTCGTCTGCTGTCGTCGACCTCCGAACTGCTGCACGTTGCTTGCGAATCTCTTCCAAGCAAGCTCTGGCACAAGGTCTCAAGTTCGGATACGGTACTTGGGCCCTTTGCCAGCAACATTTGAAAGGCATCATCGTCTATGCCTTTCAATATATGCCTGATCTTGTCATGTTCGGTCACCTCAGGGGTAAAGCGCCGGCATAATTTGATAACATCTTGAATATAGCTAGTGAAGTATATACACTTCTTTCCCTTATTTCATTGAACGAGGGTCTCGTACTGGCATACTTGGTGTGTTTAGGTTGTATAAAGAGGGACAATCAATCAGCTGCCCGCTCATAATAAGTTCACGTGCTACGTGATGCCAAACATGCGCATAATAGTGTTTTCGCACTCGTCGTTTGGCTTATAGATGGCGCTGACTGCCACTCCTACTTCTAAATTCACATATAAACCCAAAAAAGTGGAAGCTCAGTGGTTAGAGCATCGAACGCGTTATTCGAAGGTCGTAGGTTCGATTCCTGCTCACGGCTGGTTATTTTTTCATCCACTTTTTTTCTTCTTATTTACATTTCATTGGTTCTAATAACTTCCCCTGTATATTCCTTGGCATTACTGTCTGTTATATCTCATTATTATTGTGTTCAAACACGGAAAAACGAGCCCTTAGGTATACACTTCTTTCCCTTATTTTAAATATATATATATATATATATATATAGATATATATATATATATATATATATATATATATATATATATATATATATATATATATATAAGTATGTATGTATTGTTGACAGAAGCGCCATCACATCTACAATTACCACAGCGCCCTCTGTTGATTATAAGTTGAGGGTTACATGGAAAAGGGTTCAGAAATGTCAGACTGATCAAGACGTGTTACGGACCGACAGGAGACGGCGCACATCGTGAGGTCTTAAGGAGCTTCGCCCCTAAAACCCTCCATCATTTTAAACGCACCTAACAACCGCCACAATGCCGGGCTGCTGTAGGTCAGCTGCCAGAGCGCATCCACAGCGTGTAGCCACAACGGATGTGAGCAGGCCGGCGGTGGTGAGAAGGGCGGCAAACCCGAAGATCAGCACAAAAGCGAAGGCGCCCAGAGAGAAGCACCAGCGACCCGATTGGTAGTTGCAGCAGCCGTGAGTGGGAGCCCAGGCAACCATTACGAGGCCAAAAAAGTACAGCGTCGTGGGACACAATAGCAGTAGACCTGCCATGGCTGCGTTGAAGCCGAAGAATCCCAGCACGAATAACCGGTACTTTCTGCGATGTAAAAAAGGAAGTACAATACAAGATAGATAGATGCTAAAAACGAGAAAGGTCAGGTACTAGAGCCCCTTTAGCGCTCTTGAGGCAAAGTTAAAAGCTTAGTGTAATATTTGAAATCGATAAGGATATACTTTCAAACATTATATTCAAGTGCACTACACTCCAATACCATAAACATATGTCAAAGACACATCATTGTTGTGGACTCCTGCATCTTTCGGAGTGGCTTTGACGTGAATCTAAAGCTAATATTTCACCTAAAACTAGGTTTGTCAGGCGAAACTTTCAATTTATTAACGGGTAGCAAAAATTTTAAGACTCAATCGCAGTACGTACAATAGTCGCCGCACACTCAGTTTTTCTTGTTTATTTGTGTAATTTCACAACAATTTTCCTTAGCACAGGTCATGATTTTACTCACAAAGTTGAGCATTTTTAGAAACAAAAAAGATTTACTAAATGAATCCCAAATAAAGCAAATAACACTGCATATGCCAATAGATAAAACTGCTGCAAATGGGAATGATTGAGCTACCACCAATATGGTACTTTATTTAGGACACTGCTTATAACACGTCCTCCTTTTCACCGTTTCATGCTTACTGAGCAGCAACATACTATTCGAAATCTATTGAGTAAAATATATACTCTGCCTTAGAGTTGGTCACACGTTACTGATTAATATCATCTCGGAAGCTCTGAATTCCTGAGACACACACGGTCTGATTTAGAGGTCAGCCCTGGGTTCTCGGAAACACGAGTTCGCTCCGAGGTCAAACTACGGTATACTTACGGCCGTCCTGACAAGAAGAGAGGATGTGCCGTGCGACAGCATCGTTGAGGGAAACGGCCACAAAAATACGCTTGACGTCACAAACACATAAAAAAGTTTAAAGAAACATTGGCAGATTCCACGTATACAGGGAATCGATTATATGCGAAGCACGAATGATGAAGGTTGATATTTCACTTTAAGATCAGCACCATGCTGCGAGGTCTATGCAAATTCTGCCGTGCATTGTTTCCATGTCATTATTATGTTTGCGCCTGGCATTTGTGTTTGTCGTCCATTCAAGTCACCTAATACCAAACTTGGTTTATGTGAACCTAGCGAAACGGCCGCGAGTACACTATGAGCGTAGCATATCGTCATGTTTTACATGACACGCATGTCATGCTTATCCCTTTTGAACGTGTCATTTACCTTCGTCGTCTATTCATGTCACGTGATACCAAATTTCATATACTGTATGTAGAGCTAGCGAAACGGCCGCGAGCACGCTATGAGCGTAGCATGTAGTCCCGCTGCACGTGGTCGCTTCGAACTGCCTTCCGTTCCGCAAGGATTATAGATCGCGAGCACAGTTGAAATATATAGAGCCGCTAACCCGAGTTATAACTTTGAACCAGTGGCGGGTAGCAAACCCGACGTGCGTCTGGCTTACACCCCTGCCTTTCATTTCTTCCATTCCTCCTCCATTCGCAATCCAGGATCGTTACGGTTCATATAGGTCCAAAACCGAGTGATACATGCCCTACGGGGTGGTCGTGTCTCTACGCCGCCGGAGCACACGATCCGAAATTGTGGGTTAAAACCCGGCGTCGCAGGATTCGCAGCTTGAGTGGAGGCAAGCTAAGGCGGCACCCATGTTGTGGGGCCAAAATTCTCGCGTGTACCTCCACACCACGTGCGTTGACCAATGCGCTTGTTTTATATACGGAGGCCAGTGGGCAGCGGCTTTCTTTTTATTTTATTTTCTAAATTATTTTACCTCAGCAGACCAACTACAGGTTTTTAAAAATGATTCTTCGCGGTTCTGAGGAGTTTACTGTCTCTAGATTTCGTGGGCGAAACAGAACAAGAGAAGAACAAAAAACATGACTGATCGCTTTTTTTCAGGAATCGGTGTAACACGAAAGTGAAACGTGTCTTCATCGAGGTAGTTGAGCGTTTATTTTGCGTACATCGTTTCGCCACAAGTGTGATGAAATGACTTCGAATCCACAGCACCAAATTGTAATTTTATGCGACGAATGACAAGCCCGTTGAACAGTGTGCACCTCAAGCAGAAAGCACGCACGACAGGAGCATACACAGGACGAGCACGGAAAAACAACTCACACAGCTCGACACTTCAAGCACGCTGCTCAAACAAATGGAAAGACGCATGAAATGAGCGTGCAACTATGCACCGTACGAGCGCAAGCAACTGTCACAATTCTCACTCATCGTATGTGAGTAGCACGCTCCTTTCGTAAACACGGCCGTAGCAGCGAGCAAATGTTCTGCAGAAGTGCTTGTTCCTGGGCTAATTGGTGTTGGATCAAATTCATACAGTAGCGCAAAAACGACACGGCGGACACAAAGAACAATACACCACAGCGAGTAAAGTGACCTTCGAGCTCACTTGCATCGTGAGTCTGAGCTGATAAGCACACGCGCAGAAGACGCCATGCCCCGTGGAGGTGCTTCAAAAAAAAATATACGCGACAAGCATCGAACAATAGAGCGTCTCGATGCGCTCGTTCACCTCCGCGCATCGAGGCAGTTTATCTAAAGCGATCCCGTTGCGCTATCTCACTGGTGATGCCGAAAACGCAGTAGATTGAAAAGCTCTGAGGACCGCCAACGGTATACGGTGCATATAAGTGGTAGGCCGCTTAGCAAGCTTGACATGTTTGCTTCGTGACTTAGTGGCTGGCTTGCGTCGCGCGTTGCAACGTGAAAGGTAGCTTGTGCGACACCCCACTACGCAACGTTCACTTTTCATTGTTTTTCTTTGCAATATCTTGGTATATATATATTTACTGCGTCATATCTGTGATTGATAAAATTGGCAGTCCCACCTACAGTGGGAATCGATGATATGTGAAGCACGAATGAGAAAGGTTCACATGTAACTTTAAAATCAGCACAACGTTACGAAGTGGAGGTAAATGATGCCGTACATGACTTCCGTGTCATGATTATTATGTTTGGATGTGTAGCGCACCTTCGTCAACTATTAACGTCACGTGGCATCGAATTGAGTACATGTGCAGCTAGAAAAACGGCGGCGGGCACGCTATGAGGGTGGTATGTTGTCATGTTCTTACATGACACGCTTGTGAGGATTTTCATGTTAACACCAGTCATATATTTCATCATCCCTTGACGTCACGTAACGCAAAATTTTGTAAAGGGGGTGCTAGCAAAACGGCCGCGAGCGCATCATGAATAGCCCAATATACTCCAACGTAGCGTTGACGCGCATTGCATAGTGACGCTACGTTAGCAAAACGAGAGCGCTATATAGCCTGACGCCAGGCACGACCGGCGTGACCAGCGTCCGTCAGCGCGGCCCGACGGCAACTGGCACGAAATGTGACATGCTGCATTTCGCGCCGATGCGTTACCCAGACCATAGAGTTTCTTAAAATTACCTAGAGGGAACTCTGTCGCTGCGATCGTTCAGTGACCATGGGAATTATGGGTAGTACACACATTTGCCTAGTCTTTGTACTTCCGGGTGAGTAATCGTACTTGCGGCTTCGTTTATTGCTGTGTTTCGGTATTGTTTTGAAAGAAAGATTCAACCCTTTTGAACTCAGTGACCTGATTTGCAAAGGTAAGTCTAAAAGAATGGGGTGTTCAAACGCAACCGCTGATTATTTGCTGATTTTTGTTTCGTGAGAAAAGAGATCCAAGCCACACGAACACGCAGCCACAAGCAGGCCAGAAGTACGCATATTAGACAAATATGTATTTTACCCATCATTCCCATACTCTCCGAAGCGCCGTGCGTTGCAGCTCTCATAGACACTAGCACCACAGTTCTCTCTTGTGTATATTAGGAAACTCTATGACCCAGACAACACTGCGTCTTCCTCTTTTCGTGACGGAGGGACGCTAGACCCGCTGAAACGCGCATGCGTCAAAGCAACGCAGCGAGGCGCTTGCCTGCGAATATATGGCAGGACTGGCGCCTGGCATGGCAACGCCAGTGTGACGCGACGAAATGAACGCTGGCAAGCACGTACACCGCGTTACGTCGAAATGTATTGGCGCCTTGACCGTGGCATGTAGTCATGTTCTTACATGACATGCATCTCATGATTATATTTGCACCAGTCACATACCTTTGTCATTCGTTCACGTCGCGTAATACCAAATTTGGTATGAGTGAAGCTAGCGAAACGGCCGTGAGTGCATTATAAGCGTAGAATGTAGTCTTGTTACATGACACGTATCTCATGTTTATCATTATTGAACGAGTAGCATACCTTCGTCGTGAGTTGTTTGACGTATGCATGTGGGAGGTAGTGGCCAGATACTGCACCAGGGTGGCCAATCCTTCTCTGGTGAGGGAGTGCGTTCCCGGCGGTGGTTACCGGTGAGGCCGCACCCCAGGCCTCTTCTGTCTTCCAGGGGGAGACAGAAGCTCCCAGCGGGAGACAGAAGGTTAGGTGGGCAGATGAGATTAAGAAGTTTGCGGGTATAAATTGGCAGCAGCAAGCACAGGACCGGGTTAACTGGTAGAACATGGGAGAGGCCTTTGTCCTGCAGTGGACGTAGTCAGGCTGGGGACGATGATGATCATACCTCCGTCATCCATTCTCGTCCCGTACTACGAAATTTTGCGAAGCGAGCAAAACAGCCGCCAGTGCATCATGAGCGTGGCATGTAGTCATGATGTTACATGACACGCATCTCATGATTATCATGTTTGCACCAGTCACATACTTTCGTCATCAATTCAGGTACCGTAATACCGAATTTGGTATATGTGACGCTAGCGACACGGCCGCGAGCGCCTCATGAGCGTGACATGTAGTCATGTTGTTACACGACACGCATGTCATGATTGTCATGTTATGGTCTGTCGCTTGTGTTCGCCATGCAGTCATGTCATACCACACAAGTTTAGCAACATGTCATGAGAACGAAACTACTGCGAGAGCAGCAAGATCATGAATTGTAAACTACGACTTTCATGACATACATGTCATGATTTTCATGTTGTGACTAGTCAAGTAAGTTCTTCATGCAGTCATTTTGCGCCATACTAAGTTTGATATCGATACCATTATCAAAACGGCCCGGAGCGCTAAAATTCGTAGGCGGCTAGATAGATAGATAGATAGATAGATAGATAGATAGATAGATAGATAGAATAGATAGATAGATAGATAGATAGATAGATAGATAGATAGATAGATAGATAGATAGATAGATAGATAGATAGATAGACAGACAGACAGACAGACAGACAGACAGACAGACAGACAGACAGACAGACAGACAGACAGACAGACAGACAGATAGATAGATAGATAGATAGATAGATAGATAGATAGATAGATAGATAGATAGATAGATAGATAGATAGATAGATAGATAGATAGATAGATAGATAGATAGATAGATAGATAGATAGATAGATAGATAGATAGATAGATAGATAGATAGATAGATAGATAGATAGATAGATAGATAGATAGATAGATAGATAGATAGATAGATAGATAGATAGATAGATAGATAGATAGATAGATAGATAGATAGATAGATACGCTCAAAGTCGCCGCAGTTCGCGAAGAAATGCTTCGCACTTAAAAGGTTGGATGTGGAGCTTTTAACAGTAGTTGCTGTGATTTAGCGTTCCAAAAGCATTATAGGACTATGAGAAAAGCCGTAGTGCATGGCTCCCAAAATTTCAACCGTCTAGGATTCTTCGTTCTTCAAACATTTTTGTTTGTATTTAAAATACAGTTGCCATGGTTGGCATTTTATGCCGCGACTTGCAGGTCAGTAGTCAGCCTTCATAACCACGAGTTAACCGTTGCGGGTGCACGGAATTGGCGGCGCCTTTTCAAAGGACCACCGTAAGCGAATGCGTCAGTGCCGCCACTCATTCAACCTTTCGACAGTGAATCCACAGAGAAATATACCATATAAAAGGCAGCCACTCCAGCCTTTTCGCGACCGAGCAGGGAAAGGTCTGACAAACCACTGGATGGCGTACCCATGCACGATTCTACTTCTTTGTTAAGGCATGTAATATCCGTCTCTGGAGGGCATTGAAAATCCAAGTTTGGCGTCAAACTGTTGCAAAGAAGAAATTTGATTTATTTGTACAATTTTCCATATCCGCTCTACATTGTATCCCGCTGAGGACGCTCAATGTTGTACCACAAAAATCAGTAAAGTCTGACTAGAAAGTGTTTTCTTTCTGCGTTTGTTTTGCACAAAGAGTGCACATTCATGTGGTTTAGATGTACTGTCTTGCATTCCCTTTGTGGAAGCATGGGTGTGTAGCCTAGTGATAAACACACTCTCTTTCGGAGCATGAGTGTACGGGTTTAAGTTCCAGCATCACAAAAACGTTTTGTTATTTTGTTTGTGCTGAATTATCTGGTCTGACCAGCCACTCCTTGTGCTGAAGGCAGCACAGTAGCTCGGCCGCAGGGTCCTAGGAGAGTTTCCGCTTTTTATGTAACTATGTTTCTCTATGGTGAAGTCACGTAAGCGTGATTGCGTCGCTATCTTTCACGCACTGACCACCGCGCCTCACACAGGCATGTTCGTGGACATTGTTCCCTTTCGGGCAACTTCTCATTGCCACCTGGATAACTCAGCGCCACCTAGACAGGCCCACTTCGGGCCGGTCAGGTCAAACTTGACCACTCTCGTGCGGGCTCTCTGGACGGCCAGGATTCGTTCCACCTCAAGCCTCAAAATTGATACTCCCTGTCTACGCCACTCTTCAGTGTACGAAAAATAGGTTAACTGAATACCGGGTTACCGGTCGATTGCACTGGCATCTTGTGAGGCTCGTGCCATCCCAATTACCGGCAGGTTTATTTGTTTTCACGTAAGGGACAAAATTTTGAATGTCAATTCAGTCTGTATGCGGCGACTGACATGAATTTACAGCACCAGGGAAATAGAATGTACTAAGTTGCTAGAATGAGAATTTTATATCTTCCTGGTTCACTGTGGGCCCTTCAGATGGCACAACCTGTCCGGCCTCACACGTTTACGGCTACGATAGGAGGACGTGCTGCTGTCGAAAGATGTGGACGCGCGTCGCACACTCTGCCAACCTGTAGCTAATCTACCACATGACCACAACATATAGCCATGAAAATTCAATAAGCAACACCAAAATCCGTGAGCGTATTTCCTCGTATCTAATACGCCGAGACGAACACCTACTCCTGCTTGTCAAGCTGAGAACAACACTATGCCACGCCGATCCACCGCGCTAGCGCTTACGGCGCTGGCCTGATTGGTTATGCTACCTCGCTTCACATGGAATCTTACGCTGGCCGAAAGCCATCCAGCCTCCCAAAATGAAGGTGGTGGTTGAAGGAGAAGAAATTTTGACAAAAAATAATACAACGAAGGAAGCTGGGCCACGTTGGAGGCGCAAGGAAGGTGAGGCCACCAGTCGCTTCTTACGTTGTCCACTATTTCAAAAAACAAACGGAGGCATGTTTTAACTGGCGACACGCAGGACGGCGAGCAGACGTTTGTCCTAAAGAAAATGAAGAAACAAGAGCAGATGCAAGCAATGTGGTGAAGGAACGCATGGGACGCCAGCATGAAGTAACAGGCACGATGCATTGTTTGCGAAGGGGGAACAAACCAGAAAAGCTACTGCGAATATAAGTATTCTTCACGGGATCAACTTAAACAGTGCACTAATAAACTATCGGCGTCTTTTCAATACGCCAAGACAATAATGACAGTCAAACAGCCGTCTTTGCCAAGTGACACAGGGACAAAAATAAGTATGCAGAGCAGGTACTACTGGGATATGGTGTGGTACTACCATCCCGATCAAGCTAGTATCCTCAAGCCCATTCGTCAAGCCAAGGCTGGTCCAACAGCAGAGGACGGCGGTCCACCAACCGGTTGTTGTCAAGGGCCTAAATTTGAACAGGAGTGGTGAGACGCAAGGCCGGTATCTACGGGCTACAGCAACGAGACTAAAACCAGAGGAAGACAGCAACGTGGTAAGGGAGTTCACTACTGAAGTTAAAGAGTTTAGAAAACAGCTAGAAGCAGCGAGATAGTGACTGGAACTTTATTGGGTACACAATTGACGTGAGTTAACTCAGCTTCACCCGGATAGGGCCACTTTGAGACGATCAGGTCAAACTTGACCACCCTCGTGAGGACCCTCTGGACGGCCAGGATTTGGTAGGTGAGCCTGTGCCTTAATCAGCTTCTTCCTTTTCTCTTAGTGAAAAGGGAGACCAGCAAAGACGCAACCGCAAGGGACATCGCTCGAAGTTCGCATAACTATACTACACAGCAAATAACTAAATTCACCTTAGAAGAAAGGCAAACTGAGCTAGCCTTGAACACGTTGCTAGAAAAATAGCCAGATCACTCGGGAATGAATTCTTACACACGCAGCCAGTTTTCCTCCTACAGCCCGCAGATTTCCGCTCGCGATTTCTGCTCGTCCGCAGCCAATCAGTGCGCCATGTGGCAGTAAAGCTGATGTAAGCATTTGGTTAAACCAGAAATGGCGTGCGATCTGCGCGGGTGGCTTGGGTACAGTGTACTTAGCTCACGTATCGAGGATGTACAAGGAGTTCCACTTGATTGCGATGAGTCCGCAAAAGCGTGAGATACCCCACTCTGTCAGCCTAGCGCATAGGCAAGAGAGCCGTGTGGTCTGATCCTGTTCGCTATCTCACTACCTTGGCCAGCGTGTTGAAAACCCACTTTGACTGCTCCGCGTTCACTGTGAACGAGCCTTCAGGTTTCGTGCATGCTTGCAAAGTCCGCGCAATACAGCCCATAGCCAAGTAGTGCCACTCGCTAGCGTGGCAACGTTAGTGCAGCTCGTTAGCCAAAGAGAAAGCGGTGGGCGGACTCTTCTTTTCCATCAGAGTATGTCAATGCAACCGACAGGTGCGAACTTGTATTAATACTCAATGATTCCAAGAAGGCACCGATTCCACTCGTGACTATCGTGGTGTCGGAATGACTCAAGCGTTTCAGGTCGTGGGAGCTAAGTAGCAGAATTTTTACACATTAAAAAAATTAATCAGCCTACACTAGTTCTACAAAGTCTGCAATTCATCAGCGGTGCTTGTGATAACCAAGCTTCTTCAATTTTTTTTGTTTACTTGGGTCAACTTTCACTTAGGCTGCTTGACTACTCGGTGTGCTTTGGTCGGAACATTACGTCAGCTTGGTATCAATTGGACGTCAGCTTGGTTTAAATTTTGATTGTGTTGATTAGCTTGAACCTACTTAGTGCTGTTTAATACCTGTACATCTTGTCGACTTTGCACTCTGTTCAGCTTAATGAAGCAAGGGTCGTTCAGGTACCTACAGCTAGTAACTTGTGATGTAAAGTAATCCTTGAATATGCATGGTGGTTATAACAATCAGATTCCTTAAATGGCCATGATTCACGGAAGTGTAATATAGTCACCATTGCTTTGCTTTCGCTAAAGAAACGTACACTCCCCTTCTAAGAGTTTCTAAACACATAAAATCTACTTATGCGTTCATTAACTTATAGAAGGAATTAAAAAATCTGTAAATTTGTTGATTCATACCGCAGATGCCCCACTGGAGCCATAGCATCAGGGGTTTATCCTGTATGCTTGGATATATTAGGAAAATAAAGCTCTCAGTTCCTTCATAAGTATATCGCGTAGGACGTTTTAGAGGCGTAAGGTATATGTGAGCCGTGTGCAGTCGGTATGATATTCCCGACAAAATGCCTTTAAATGAACCTGCGAAAAATCTTCCAAATTTTCCCGAAAGGTGCGAACAAACTTTTCATCTCATGACCTGCACAGAACTCCTCGTTCAATGCTTTATATGCATATCATTTTTATTTGCTTTTGGAGACTTCCATCATACCTGAAGACGATGCTTGAGAAAGGAAATCACCTGTATTTGCCAACAATATTGCGGTCCGACGCAGCTAGAAGATCTTCCGGGTATTCTAATGGCATGATGTAAAATGCATTCGCTTTGTCGCCGAGGTCATCTTCGAAACTCTGCAGGGCGTCCTTGACATCTGCAGCCAGGCAAAAAGAAAAACAGTGCATGCTCAGACAAGGAGATGCATTCAGACACATATATACTGTTTACAGTAGTTCTCAACCAGCATATCAGTTACTTGAAGCTGTCAGCCGGGCTAGTCCGAGTAGCGATGTTTAATGCATTCCCAGTGCCTTACTGAAATACAAAAAGGGCATCGGACTTTTTCCTGCCCTTGAATCGCTGAAAACAAACTTTGGTTACGAATCTGCGCTCAAAGCAAAAGAAGACGCAGCATCAAGCATCCAAACCCTTTCGTTGAAAGCTCTGTTAGAACTGTTTATTCAATTCTAATGTTGTGAGGAAAAATGTAGATCGGCCACACTGAAAGGCACATCATTGAAAGGCTTAAGGAGCAGTCATTGAATACAAACACATCAAAGATCCCCTAAACAACCTAACTTTTGCCGCTACACAAGTGGCGCTGTTGTTCTGCGACACTGAGAAGATATTTCAATGTCACTGGTATGTTCCCCCGTGTTACATGCCCATGTATGTTTTCGTCTGGTTTGTAACACAATCACTATTGCTCTACACATTAGGCTGTCATTTCCAAGTAAGGGGTAAGATCGTGTGATAGTGCAATGCCATATTTTCTCGCCTCATCCAAGCAGCACCAAAAGCGCGATGGCTCTCCTCAAAGCTCGGTGCAAGTGCCGTGGTGAGCCGGAACAGTCGTCCATGTCTACCTCTGAAATTACAATTTTTTCGTGCGGTTCATACGCCCAGAGGAAAACATACCGGAGTGCACTCTCGAAAACCATAGACAAAATCACGATTTCAAGTGGTGACGTCATCACCTGATGATGACTTCTTGCATCACTAACAACAGACGCCCCTCTACACTAACGGTTATTTTCGCATTTGTTGACGCATCTAAGCCTTTAACCTCAATAAACAATCGACCAGTACTTGGCGACACGGTTTATTTATGTGTTACACCAAAAGCTATGACGGTGGAAACAGCCATGGTTTTTAAATGTCCCTTAAGCAGCGAAAATTCATTGAGTTTTAGGAAGCATGAAAACGCAGCAAGTTTTAGCAAGCAAAATGAAGTAATTATCGGTCACTATTGATGGAATTTCTCTCGAATATCTATATTTTAATTTCTTAGATATTGGAGAACCCCCAGAACAAACAGTTCGGAAAAGCAGGAAGAAAAACATTAACACCTTAACCTTTCTTTTGTTTGCTACGAACGCAAAGCCTGTAGTATTTGGCCCCTGCATTATAACTTTGGTAGCCCGAAAGTCTTCAAATTCGATATCATTTTTTTAATGGGAGCTTCATCATTGTTTCTTCTCCACAGTGAAAATGTGCCCGTTGTAATGATCACATCCGCGTGACTTATCTACAAATGCACAGCGAGTGTTGCGAAATTGGACAGTGTCAACGGCACATTAACTACGTACGTGCTTACCTTTGATGCCTTTCTCAGTGGCTTTCATGAAGTCGTCTTTTGCCGTGGGATTAGAGGCCTGGAATTGTAAATTTGTATGTGTGAAATTGTTCCCGTTACCAAAAAAAGTTTAGTAATATATTACATCAATATCGTGGCACTGGGAAAAAATCTCACTGCAAAAAGTGCACTATAGAAGCCCAATCAGGAAGGTGAAGTATGCGTGACAACAAAACAACGCAAACAGTATGCCGCTGATTGCACACATTAAAAAAACAAATAATGCGTTTCATCAACACAAGGTACTGAAACACAGTTTATCACTATTTGAAAACTAAGCAGAGTACACTAATTCAACAGTGCTGCATACAAAGAAGCACTTCGAATACAGACACCATCAAAACTATGGAATGCATTACAGAATAAACAAACAATCAAAGATTGTGACAATATTCACACAAAATAAAACAGCAACGAAAGCTACAATTACCCTGGCACTATCTCAGATGACCTTCTAAATGTAAGAGGGGATGTAGTTTCAACGGTGCCAATAATGATGAATAATTATTAGGTAAACTAGGAAGTCGTCATTTTAGAGAATACTGTAATATGCTCTACATAACTGTTCAGAAACCTTCTGTTTCTGAACTGATATGTAGTTATAAAAATATATGCACACGATTAATATAGCACTCTAAGAAAGTGATTTTCGAATGCCTACCGAGTACAAACAGTTATTGTTTAAAAAATGAGCGAGTACAGCCACTAACGTGGGTTCGGGCTTAGAGAGCAACAGGGCCGCATTCACCATCGTCTCACGTGAATAACACCGCTGCACACGCACGTACGGACACGCTAGGCGGCGGTGAACGCGGCCCTGTTGCTCACTCAGACCGAACCCACGCTAGTGGCCGTATCCATTCGGTATACGTGTACACTACAAGGTGCACCATCCGAAATTTCTTGATATGGGAATACAGAAGGAATATTACCAAATGTGTCGCAATATCTGCCTCCATCTTTTACGACCGAGAGCATAGGTATACCACTTTCATAAGCATACTCACCTTGTCTATATCCAGCTGGAAGCGTGCGGCGTCCAGCGTCTGCAGCATTGCAGAGTAGTTAGAAATATCCTTCCCTAAACTTGTCAGCTGCGAAAAATTAGCGAGCGGTGTTTGAATAAGTATTTATCAGATTCGGCTCGCTAATCATAACCCTTGAGTTGTCAAAGGAGTGGCACATAATACCATGCCTATATTGTTCTCATAGAAATGTGCTCGTTGCATTCCGGAGTACAATTTATTATCTGATCAGCAGACATGACTCAATAATCACTGTGCCAGCTCTGGATTACCTATAGCACAACAAATCTTTCAATATTTTGGTATGAGGAACACAGCGGCCGTTTTCATTGTTTTTTTACGTGGTGTGCAACTCAGCAAGAGCCACGTCGTGTAGTGCGTCTATAGCCCATCTCCAAGTCACTACTCTACATAAACTATCCCAGTGCCGTTTTACATATCATCATGTAAGTACGTATATCGAGCAGTGTCTCTCGCACAATTCCCACATGTCGATAAGACGCACATAAATGAGAAGCCTTAATGTAATAACTCGTGCTATCAATGTCATGTACGACATGATTTACCTGCCAAGATCAAGGTAGGCTCGTCGCTGTTTTATAAGCCTGATTCGCACAATAATTGGTACGGCGTGACATGATTGTATTACAAGATTAGTCGACAGATGGTGCTACGAAATCATAACATGCGTGATATTTACGGCATGCATCACACGCCAAGCTCATTGTGCTTTTGCGGCAGCCTCGCTAGCTTAATAAACGGCCAAATTGTCCTTGCGTGACGTGGTTCTATGAAAACTTAAGTGACTCGCCCTAAAAAATAGATTATTACATGGTCATTATGTACACCATAATTTAAATCTTGTTGGCTGTTTTTTGTTGCACCGAACGCTACATTGTGTGAGATCTCTCTCTCTCTCTCTCTGTGTGTGTGTGTGTGTGTGTGTGTGTGTGTGTGTGTGTGTGTGTGTGTGTGTGTGTGTTTCATGGCGGCAGTCAAAGTTACCATATTGGTGCCAGAAAGCAATAATTGCCTGTCTCAACGCAATAAAATTGGCGGATAACACGTACAGTAAGAATCGATCATATTGACGCAAGGTAGGCTGGCAACTATAGTAGCCAGCCTCTGAGGAGGACAACGAAGTAGTTCTGGGTGTGCGTGCTTTGGTGTTCGCGTTGCTGGCCCTTGGGTTACGAAAGTAAACGCCCTATTTTGTACCTGCGTACCTGTGTCTTTATAACATTTTCTGGTGGAAGTGCGGGGTACGGTAGAGGATACGGTTCCCTGAGAGCACCCCTGACGCAAGTCCATCGAGTAGCTCAGCCGAGCTTACCCCTGTGCACGTACGTTCAAGCCGTCGTCTCCAGAGACTCAAGCCACAGCACGGTTTGCTGCCTGAACGTCAGAGAACTATGAATCAAACACCACCTAACGTCACCACGCCAGCACCAGCGCACCTGGTTATCAACCAGCCCAAGACGCCAAAGACATTTCACGGAGCTGCTTTTGAAGATGCCGACGACTGGCTCGAGCATTTTGACTGAGTCGCCGTCATCAACGATTGGACCCTAGAGCGTAAGCTACGCTATGTGTACTGCTTCCTGGAGGACTCCGCGAAAACGTGGTTTGAGAATCATGAAGCAGCGCTTACGTCATAGTATGAGTTTCACCGGCAGTTCCTCAACGCATTTGCCCGAAAGGACAGGAAAGAGACAGCGGAGCGTGCCATAGAGGCAAGGGTTCAAGGGCCTAACGAAAGGGTGACGACCTACGTAGAGGACGTGGATCGGCTTTTCAGGCGTGCGGAGCCCTCTATGTCCGAATCCAGGAAAGTTCGCCACCACAATGCGTGGTGTTAAAGAAGAGATTTTCGCCAGCCTGATTCGAACTACCCTGCGACACTTGCGGAGTTCCATGCGGAAGCCACTGCCATGAAGAGGGCCTTCAACAGCGTGCCAGGCAGTATAACCATGGTGTACACCCAAGTGAGGTCACTACTATGACTCTCGGCAATGACATCAGTGCGTTGCGAGAGCTTATCAGAGCTCTCATTAAGGAACAGCTACAAAAGATGCAGGTGGCTGCTTCACCTGTAGCGCAGCTCTCTATTGCAGAGATGGTACGCGCCGAACTACGGCAAGCCGTTCACGCTCCACAACCGTCCGAGGCGCCACAACAGAGGCACTGCGTCGAGATGAGCTACGCGGAAGCAGTGCGACGTCCTCCATCGTGCAGTTCAACCAGTGTATTTTACCCTAATGAGCAACACGCTCAGCAAATGGAGGTAGGCTTCCGTCCTCGCAGCTCACCGTTGATCGCCGAAGCAAGACCAAGAAAGAGTGACATCTGGCGTACACCCGACCACAGGCCTCTTTGTTTCCACTGCGGGGAAGCCGGGCACGGGTCTCCGTGGATTTTCGCCTAATGCCCCTCGTCCACATCCTGGCAAGCGACCACAGGAAATAGAGAGTTTCATCTAGAATCGTCGCAGTATGGAACATCGGTCGCAAGAGGCTCGCTTGTCGTCGCCTGCTCGCTACGGCTCACCGAGCCTAGCCTATTCACGCGGCATTCCGAGACGCCGTTCACCCAGTCCTGCAAGTCGGGAAAACTGAGTTCAGCGACCTCCGTAGGTTAGGCCGCTGACGCTGACTCTACGGAAGATCCTCCACTACGATGACAGTGACGGCAGCAAAAAGATGTACAGACGCAATCAAACGTGGTACAAAGAATGGTGACATCAAACATTGTGGTAACTGTGGACAACGAAGAACTAATGGCGCTAATTGACACTGGAGCAGACACTTCCGTTATGAGCATGGGTCTCGCCTGCAGGCTGAAAAAGGTTTCTACCCAGTGGGCTGGGTCGCAGGTACGTACGGCAGGAGGTCATCTTCTTACTCCGGTGGGACGGTGCACAGAGCGAGTCAGTATTCGCAGATTTACGTATCTCGGAGATTTTGTAATACTGCCGAGTTGCTCGAGGGACCTGATTCTCGAACTGGACTTTCTGCGTGATAATAGAGCCGTGATAGATTTGCAAGTGTCGCAGGTGACGTTTTCTACGGCACATGCTTTAGCGCGCAGCCCTCGCGGCAATTACGTCAATGCTTTGAGAATTGTTGACGATGACGTCACGTCACCGCCAAAGAGTAGCGTGTTCGCCTTGGTAGCCTGCGACGTTTTTGATGAATTGAACGACTATGAAGGTATTGCAGAGGTAAATATCCCGCTGCTGCTCAAACTAAACATATGCATAGCCCGATGCCTTGTTTGGTTAGAGAATAAACACTCTCGAGTTTTGCTGACCAACTTCAGCAATGAGTTTCAGCACGTCCCTAGAGGGACTACTGTCGCTTTCCTCAGTGAAATCGCCGACTTTTTCGATATTGGCCCATTGGCTACGACTTCACCGCATGCAAAAACTTGTGCTTACCTGGTAAGGCGCATTCACATTAATTCAGACTTGCCAGATTCACGAAAAGAGCGGCTGCTAAACCTTGTGAGGGAATTCTCGGACTGCTTCTCCACAGCATCGAAAGTTCAGCGTACCACCGTTACGGAACACCACATTATTACCGAGGAGTCGGCGTGGCCTCTTCGCCAACATCTATACCGTGTGTCCCCGAAGGAAAGAGAGGTCATTAAGCGTCAAGTTCAATAAATGCTGAATGATGACGTCATTCATCCCTCGACAAGTCCGTGGGCGTCACCTTTTGTCTTGGTAAAGAAAAAAGATAACACACTACGCTTCTGCGTCGACTATCGACTGCTTAACAAAGTCATGAAACGCGACGTTTACTCGCTGCCACGGATTGATGACACCTTAGACCATCTACGCCACGTCCAGTTCTTTACATCATTAGATCTCAAGTCAGGGTACTGGCAAATTGAAGTTGACGAGGGCGACCGTGAGAAAACCGCGTTCGTGCCGCCTGACGGGCTCTACGAATTTAAAGTGCTGCCTTTCGGTCTCTGTTCCGCTCCCGCCACGTTTCAACGCATGATGGACACTGTACAAGCTGGACTAAAGTGGCAGACGTGTCTTGTATACTTGGATGATGTCGTTGTGTTTTCAAGCACGTTTGACGAGCATCTTTCAAGGCTAAAAAGTGTCCTCGCTGCAATAAGGAGAGTGAACTTTACTGTCAAGCCCGAAAAGTGCTACTTTGGCTATCAGGAACTCAAGTTCTCAACCACGTGGTGAGCCCGGGGGGGGGGGGTGTTAGACCAGATTCGGAGAAGTTGGCTGCCGTTGCCGATTTGACTCGTCCTGGAGACAAAAAGGCTGTTCAGCGAATCCTCGGACTCTGTGCGTACTACCGCCGTTTTGTCGAAGGATTTTCGAAAATTGCGGAACCTCTTACAAGACTGACACGGCCAGATGTACCTTTTGTATGGACGGAAAAACAACAACAAGCCTTCGTAGAGCTGCGCAATCGACTGCAGACAGCTCCAGTGCTGGCACATTTCGACGACACTGCCGACACCGAGATCCACACAGACGCCAGCAACGTAGGAATTGGAGCCATTCTAGTTCAATGGCAGAACGGCGCAGAGCGCGTCATCGCTTATGCGAGCCTCAGTCTCGCAAAAGCAGAGGCTAATTACTCTACCACCGATAAATAGTGCCTAGCAGTCGTTTGGGCCATTAGCAAGTTTCGACCCTACCTATACGGCCGGCCATTTCGAGCGGTCAGTGACCACCATTCGCTCTGTTGGCTTGCCAATCTACGGGATCCATCAAGCCGCCTCAGCCGGCTGGAGCCTCCGCCTTCAAGAGTACGACATAACGGTGGTGTATCGATCAGGACATAAGCATACAGATGCTGACTGCCTGTCTCGTGCTCCCATTTTCCCGACGTCGTCTGACACTGAACAAGATTTACCGTTTCTTGGCATCGTCGATGTGGTGCGGATGGCTGAGCCTCAACGTCAAGACACTGAGCTACTTCCTGTCATCCAGCATCTTCAAGGAGAAGACGTTATTGTCCCACGCCGGCTCTCGCGCGGTTTAACAACGTATTGCCTGCGGAACAATGTTCTCTACAAGAGAAATCTCGAGAGCAGCCTGGAAACTTTCCTCCTCACCGTTCCAACGGCACTGCGTGAGGAAGTATTGCAGGCGTGCCACGACGATCCTTCGGCTGGTCACTTAGGCTTTGCTAGGACATAAGTGCGCATCCGACAAAACTACTACTGGCCACCGCTGTATTCGTCTGTTCAGCGATATGTCCGCGCCTGCCGTGACTGTCAGAGACGTAAAGTTTCACCCGCAAAGCCCGCCGGTTTCCTCCAACCTTTAGATCCACCTCGAGCACCATTTCAGCAAGGGGGAATGGATCTTTTTGGTCCCTTTCCTACGTCATCCCCAGAAAATAAGTGGATAATCGTCGCAACCGACTATCTGACTCGCTATGCAGAAACCAAAGCTGTGCCTAAGGGAACTGCAGTTGAAGTCCCCAGATTCTTTGTCCACGATATTGTTTTTGCGCCATGGTGCACCTGCCGTTCTAATAACCGATAGAGGAGCAGCATTTACGGCGGAGTTATTGCAACAAGTCACCAAGCTAACGCACACTAACCACCGGAAAACAACAGCTTATCATCCCCAACCGAACCGCTTGACGAAGAGGTTAAACAAAACACTGGCCGACATGTTATCTATGTATGTTGATGTAGAGCACAAAACGTGGGATGAAAATTTGCCGTACGTCACGTTTGCTTATAACGCCGCTGTGCAAGAGACCAGAGACCTAACACCATTCGAGCTTGTTTATGGCCGTCGCGTCACAACACCGTTAGACGCTATGCTCCCCGTAGACCAGGACAACAGCGGAAATGACAGCGTTCACGACTTCGTCGAGAAAGCCGAGGGAGCCCGCCAGCTTGCACGGAACCGCATTCGCGCGCAGCAAAATATCGACGCTCGCCGTTACAACCAAGGCCGAAGGAACGTTCACTATCAACCAGGTGACTATGTATGGGTGTGTACACCAGTTCGACATCGTGGGCTTTCAGAGAAGCTATTGCGACGCTACTTTGGCCCTTACGAAGTTGTGCGCTGCCTCAGTGACGTGAATTACGAGGTAGTTCGCCAAAGCTCCGACACCAGTTTAAACCGAAGCCGTCCACGTCCAGAAGTAGTCCATGTAGTACGGATGAAACCGTACCACACCCGCGAGTTATGAACACTTCGAACTTTTTTATTATTATCCACAACAACGTGGACTTTTTTTTCGTTGACGTAATCTTTTTTTTTTCATGGCCACCTCTAGCATCTCGGGCAAAAGACCGGGACGGTCGCTCTTGGAAGGGGGGAATTGACGCAAGGTAGGCTGGCAACTATAGTAGCCAGCCTCTGAGGAGGACAACGTAGTTCTGGGTGCGCGTGCTCTGGTGTTCGCGTTTCTGGCCCCTTGGTTACGAAAGTAAACGCCCTATTTTGCACCTGCAATATGCGAAACAGGAATAAAAAATTTTCATATCTCACCTTAAAATCGCCACGAGGTGGACGTACGTTATACATACATGACTGCCAAATCATAATTATCATGTTTAGACGTGTCATTCACCTTCCTCGTCTATTTCTGTTTCGTGATGCCAAATTTAGTATACGAGGAACTAGCGAAACAGCCGCGAGCACGCTATAAGCGTGGCATGTAGTCATGTTATAGATGGCCTCCATGTCATTATTGCCGTGCTTAGACGTGTTTTTACTTTTGTCATATAATCACGTCACGTGGTACCAAATTTGGAAAACATGTAGCTAGCGAAACAGCCGCGAGCGTGCTAGGCGTAGCATACAGTCATGTTTTACATGACACGCATGCCATTATATTCATGTTAAGACGTGCTATTTGCCTTCACTGTCAATTCACGTCACGTAATACAAAATTTTGTATATGTAAAGCTGGCGAAACGTCCGCAGGTGCTTCATCAGCGTGGTATGTTGTCATGTTCTTGCATTACACGCATGTCTTGATCATTATGTTTGCCGCAGTCATATACGTTCGTCATCCATTGACATCACGTAACACCGAATTTGGTAAATATGAAGCTATCGAAACTACCCCAAGTGCACTATTAGCGTAGCGTGTAATCTTGTTTTACTTGACGTTCAAGTCATGATTATCATGTCTGAACGTGTCATTTACCTTCTTCGGCCATTCGCGTCTCGTAATCCCAAATGTGGTATATGTCAAGAAGCATCATGAGCGTGACTTGTACTCATGTTCTTGCGTAACACGCATATCATGATTATCATGTTTGTACCAGTCATATGTCTTCATCACTCATTCACGTCCCGTAATGTGAAATTTTGTTTAGGTGGAAATACCGAAAGGACCATGAGTGCACCATGAGCGTGGCATGACTTACATGCCATGCTCATGTGTACTCGCGAGTGTAGATCATGCGTGGCATGACTTACATGCCACGCTCATGGTGTACTTGCGGGTGTATATCATGCGTGGCATGACTTACATGCTACGCTCATGGTCTACTCGCGGGTGTAGATCATGCGTGGCATGACTTACATGCCACGCTCATGGTGTACTCGCGGGTGTAGATCATGCATAGCATGCCTTACATGCCACGAACGTCATGATTTCTACGTTAGCAAGTGTCACTTGCATTCACCATGCTTTCATGTCATACCATACCAGTTTTACAATATGTCATGTGAACGAAACCACCGCAAGAGCAGCAAAACCATGAAATGTACATCATGACATTCATTACATACATGACATGATTTTAATGTTATGACTAATCACATGTGCTCGTCATGCAGTCTTGTTATACCATAACAGAAACGGGCAGGAGAGCTAGAAAGCGTAGTCGGACAGATAGATAGATAGATAGATAGATTAGATAGATAGATAGATAGATAGATAGATAGATAGATAGATAGATAGATAGATAGATAGATAGATAGATAGATAGATAGATAGATAGATAGATAGATAGATAGATAGATAGATAGATAGATAGATAGATAGATAGATAGATAGATAGATAGATAGATAGATAGATAGATAGATAGATAGATAGATAGATAGATAGATAGATAGATAGATAGATAGATAGATAGATAGATAGATAGATAGATAGATAGATAGCCTCAAATTTGCCGAAGTTCACATAGAATCGCTTCACATTTAAAAAGCTTGAATTCTGCTTTTGCGGGTATAGTATATGGCCTGAATTCGTAAGTGCACAGGTTTGCGTGATATTACGTTCTAACGTAATTTTGCGATGTGGAGCTACACCAGCAGAAATATTTTTTCGGTAGTTTTGGTGGTTCAAACTTTTCACAATACTGCACTTAGGTTCTTCGGCGTTTTTTACAATTATTCAGAGAGTTTTTCGGAAAGATTCTGTCAAAGCATCTTTGAATTTCGTACCAATAATTGTGGAAGTGATATATTGGCAAAGCAATATCATTTCTGGAAATTCATAACAACGCAAAAGGTGCGAGAAGACACATGAGAGAACACAAAATGGTGACTTCTAACTTATTTCTTGTGAAAAACTTCACCTAAACAGTTTAGCGACAGCTTTCTCAACCTTTTTCTTTGCCCCCCCCCACCCTTGTCTTTAGCGCTTTAAGGATACGTTATCGTATTAGACGTGCTTAATCATGCTCTCTTCAAAGCGTCATAACCCGGATGGCGGCGATGCTGATGTTACATAATCACGTTCAGATTATCGGTGTATTTGTGAATCACGAATCCGCTTTATTGTATTGTGGTAATCTCATGGAATTGTCCCCAACCGTATTCAGAAAAACGTGATACAGTGAAACGGTTTCCTCAACATTGTAAAAATGCATGCGGCGGCGGCCCTTATTCTTGGCAGAAGAAATTGTTCCTGCTATAGTGGCAGATAACTCAGAGGGGCAAGGAAGATTACGTTGATGATAGAGTCAACTTATTCTTCTACATGTGTTGGGCTCACTTGGGTTGGTTAGCGAAATCCTATTTCAGTTGCGGTCAAGTAAATTGTCCCAGACATATTGGGATACGGTCGAGCTAGAAGAGGTTTTGCAGCGTTCTCGCTCTTGTCAAAAGCAGCCGAGATGCTCTAGCCCGGAAAATAAAGGATAGAAGAAGAAATAAAGTGGAAATATGCAGAAGTAACAGGCCTGTGCAAATTTAATTCAGAGTGCTAGCCTCCTTTGCGTAATTAAGAACAGCTTTGCAGATTAGTCGTGTGTAATGGTGATGAGGTGAGGTAGTGGTAATGGCGTATGTTTGGAGCGGCTGGAAAAGTTTTCTGTCGCTCTCCTGCGAATACAATCAATCGCAATAAATGCACACGTTCTTTTTTTTGTTATATTCGTGACAAGTGCTGGAAGAACTTTGGGTGGGTTTGCACGCCAAAATTTTGCGTGCTGTTGTGTAACTGACAAGTTAAAGGTAGATCACCAGGTTGAAACGTTGACGCAGTTTTTGAAGCAAATATGTGAAACATTTATGGAAACCTGTCAAGGTTTTTGCCTGTTCTAGAATAGCTATCAATAAAACATAATTATGCAGATGTTACGAACCGTTGACTGTTATGACTTTTTGGCAACCATTGCTATAGCCATCCGAAATCGAGACTGGAGGGTTACGATTGAAGAACGCCTTCAGTATCGTCGTGAATGTCTTTTCATATACGTACCCCATTAAGCGAAGCGGTTCCGAGTCCGTTCTGAAGCTTGTGGAGCATGAAGTCTTCAATTTATTTTAATATTTACTATTACACTACATCGCTGGGGCACTCTGTTGTTCGAAGGCGGGATCATTTTCGGTCGGCCGTCTATTCTGCTTCGCACACGATTTGCAGATCTCGCACCTGTATCTGGCCATTGGCGGAGATTGCTAATACGCAACGAACTTTTCGGCTTTGTAATATTGAGTACTTTTTTGTCTTTTTTACATTGGTAGTAATTTGAGTGTTTTAAAGTTAAAAGGTGTCTTTATTTCCCCTGAAGGTGGTGACCGACCTTGAGCCTACGCTAAATCGGTGTATGAAAAGGCGTGGTGGCGTCCCGGTGTTACGATTTCGTGGGCGCAGAAGTAAATGTCTGAATTGACGACGCTATCGATAGTACGCACAATAGAAAAAAAAACATCTGCAAATCCCACGTACAGTGGGAATCGATGATATGCAAATCACGAATGATGAAGGTTGATATGTCACTTTAAAATCAGAACAATGTTAGGAGGCGTACGTAAATTATGCCGTGCACTACTTCCATGTCATTATTATGTTAGTGCCTGGCATTTGTGTTCGTCGTCCATTCACGTCACCTAATACCAAACTTCGTTTATGTGAAGCTAGCGAAACGGCTGCGAGCACACTATGAGCGTAGAATAGTGTCATGTTTTACATGACACGCATGTCATGCTTATCATGTTTGAACGTGTTATTTACTTTCGTCGTCTATTCACGTCTCGTGATACCGAATTTGTTATATGTAGAGCTAGCGAAACGGCCGCGAGCACGCTATGAGAGTCGCATGTAGTCCCGCTGCACGCGCTCGCATTGAACTGCCTTCCATTTCGCAAGGGTTATAGATTGCGAGCACTGTTGAAATATACAAAGCCACTAGCCCAAGTTAAAATTTTGAACCTGTGGCGGGTAGCAAACCGGACGTGCGTCTGGTTGACATTCCTGCCTTTCCTTTTTTTCCATTCCTCCTCCATTTGCAATCCAGTATCGTTACTGTTCATATAGGCCCAAAACCGAATGATAAATGCCCTACGGGGTGGTCGTGTCTCTACGCCGCCGGAGCACACGATACTAAATTGTGGGTTAAAACCCGGCTTCGTAGGATTCGCAGCTTGAGTGGAGGCAAGCTAAGGCGGCACCCATGTTGTGGGACCAAAATTCTCGCGTGTTCCTCCTCACCACGGGCAATGTCCATTGCGCTTGTTTTATATACGGAGGCCAGTGGGCAGCGGTTTTCTTTTCGTTTTATTTTGTCATTTTATTTTATTTTGGCAGACCAACTAGAGCTTTTCGAAACAGATTCTTCGCTGATTTAAGGCGTTTTCTTTTTTCCAGATTGCGCGGGCAAGACAGAACAAGAGGAGGCAAAAAATACATGACTGATCGCTTTTTTTTTCAGGAATCGGTATAGCACGAAAGTGAAACGCGTACTCATCGCAGTAGTTGAGCGTTTATTTTGCGTGCATCGTTTCGCCACAAGTTCGATGGAATGACTTCTACAGCAACAAATTGCAATTTCATGCGAAGAATGGCAAGCAAGTTGTACAGTGTGCACCTCAAGCAGAAAGCACGCACGGAAGGAGCATACACAGTACGAGCACGGAAAAACACTCCAACAGCTCGACACTTCAAGTACGCTGCTCAAACAGATAGACGCATGAAACGAGCGTATAAGTATACACAGTACGAGTGCAAGCAACTGTCACAATTCTCACTTCATCTTATGTGAGCCGCAAGCTCCTTTCGTAAACACTGCCCTGGCAGTGAGCGAATGTTCTGCACAAGGACTTGTTTCTGGGCTAAGTTGGTGCCTAATCAAATTCATACAGTAGCGCAAAAAACGACACGACGGACACAAAGAACGACGCACCACAGCGAGCGAAGTGACCTTCGAGCTCACTTGCATCATCAGTCTGAGCTGATAAGCACCTGCGCAGAAGGCGCCATGCCTCTTAAAGGCGCTAAAAAAAGTGCGAGGGGCGCCGAACGATAGAGTGTCTCGATACGCTGGTTCGTCTCCGCGCATTGAGGCTGTCTACCCAACGCGATCTCCTTGCGCCATCTCTCCGCTAATGCCAAAAACGTGGTGAGATTGAGGAGCTCTGAGGAGAGCCAACGGCATGTGGTGCATACAAACGGCTTGCCGTTGCAAAGCTTGACGTGTTCGCTTGGTCGCTTAGTAACTTGCGTCGCACGTTGCGACGTGAAAGGTAGCTGGTTCGACGCCACATTACGCAATGTTCTGTTTGTGTTGTTTTTTTTCTTTGCAATCTCTTAGCATATAATTACCTGCGTCACATCTGTGATTGAAATATGTCAGTGGAGCTGTGGTGCACACCAGCATTAAATGCTTTCTTTTTAAAAACAAAGGAGGATAATATGCGCACACAAACACTTCCTTAGGAGCGCAACCATGCATTGACAACCACGTAGCACTGTTTGGAGCCATATAAAAGTGACACCATAGGCTTCGCCTCAGATTGGTCCCTATAGGATTCGTTTTTTGAATGGAGATACAGCGCCGGACAGCGCTGTCTGGTGCTTAGCAGACAGAGACACGACGTTGACGACTACCCATGTGTTTCGTTTTGTTTGTTCTACATTCGCATGCCAATACATAAAGGGGAAACCCCAAACATAAAAACTTCCGTAACGCACAAAAGGAAAATAAATAAACAATAGCAATAGGAACATTAACGTAGTGAAGGGACGCAAAGCGTGGTTTTTAGGTAATCCACTATAATGTGAGAGAACAGCTTGAAAACAAAAACAATTTGCAGTAAACACCATTAAAGAATTTTATTTATTACAAACAAGCACTCTAATCTTCGCTAAAGTAAACTATTTCACTTTGGAGCCTGTCGTCCTATTTACCTTCCTTCTTTGTTGTGCATCTCCACGGGGAACGCTGACTGCTTTTTAGCCAGGCTTCAAACATCATCATTTCCTAATTTCGGATCGTGCGACACAGCCATCATTTCGCGGAATAACTGCATTAAAATTTGCAATGTTTATGAGTCCGTAGCCTTAAATTTCCATTAGTTTAATACTGCCAGCACACAGCCTGCACGCGCAGTCTGCAGGCTGCGTGAAGTGCTGATTTCGTAACCCTTCGATAAGCATATAAAAGCATCACAAGTATAGCCCTTTTCTAGCTCATCTTACTGACGCACCGATCATATAAGCTCTGCAGCATCATACACTCTGGGACAGTTACGTGCAAACGCCTGTTTCACATTTAGCGATGAATTATTATACATTGACAAACCATGCAGCCATCTCGCAAGACATAACGAGCCCCAGTTTGAGTGACCTGCAAATAGCCTTGATAATACAAGCTTATCAACTGGGATGCCTGCCGCACCCGAACCCTTGAGGCTTCTGTATATACCTTGGTCCTGCCCTGCCTCCAGGTACGCAGGCCAAGTTTGGCCACTGTAGGCCTGTGTGCTCAGATTTTGCTTCACGTTAAATAACCCCTGGTGGTCAAAATATCCGGAGCCCTCCACTACGGCGTCTCCCATAATCATATGGCGGTTTTGGGACGTAAAACACCACATATCAATCAATCAATCGATCCATCATGTTTGGCCAGAGACGACGTCAACCATGGTTACATCATATGACGCCATTCCGTGACGGCACAGCGTGGTAGAACGTTCTGACGTCAAAGCAGGACGTGTTTAGATAGATAGGTCACATGGGATTTTGCGCCACTTCATTTTTTTAGCCTATTTCGCGCAAGAGGCCGTGTAAAGTGGCATTTGAGGCGTTAGCCCTGATACGCTCGATAACATGGTGAAAGAAAGTGAGTACAGGATGTAGCAGCACTCGCTATTTGGCTAGTTGGTGCATATCTGGATTCAATAGTCAACTTCGCGCCATACCACGACCGCACTAAAATGTGTGTCCATACTGAAATACGTGTGGCTAGGTAGACGATGGCTCAATCGTTTTGCGCCCTGCCGCGTGGTCTAGTGGCTAAGGTACTCGGCTGCTGACCCGCAGGTCACGGGATCGAATCCCGGCTGCGGCGGCTGCATTTCCGATGGAGGCGGAAGCGTTGTAGGCCCGTGTGCTCAGATTTTGGTGCACGTTAAAGAACCCCAGGTGGTCGAAATTTCCGAAGCCCTCCACTACGGCGTCTCTCATAATCATATGGTGCTTTTGGGACGTTAAACCCCACATATCAATCAAATCATGTTGCACTTGCGTTGGAGAAAAGTGGATATTGTGAGCATTATTTATGCGTATTATTAACCCGTATTACTCAAGGAATAAATGGTACTAGTGAGCCCCCATCCTGTATATGGGTATCTGCGTATTTCAGTGAGGCCGTGATTCTGGTACGAAGTTTCCTATTGAAATTGTTCAGGATTTGCAAACAGCTCCAAGCGTATCGCCATGTGTGTGTGCCAGTTCCATCACATGTGACGACACGCTGTATATGGTGGGCACAGAACCCGTCACATACAGACTTATCACATGCAACATGTGTGACAAAGTTCAGCTCTGGGCACCCACTCGTTGTCGTAGGCTCTCATAAAATTGTTGCGGAGATACTACAGACATTACAAGGCTCTCCGACTCATCATTGACGTTCATTACAAGGTTGTTCCTGGCGGTCCCCCGTGCTCAAACTGCCGAACATATTCGCCCGAAATTATTCGCGTGCTTCGGATGAAGCCATACCTTCAGCGACTGTGATGTTTTTCTGCTTTATGAGCCTACGTTACCGGGACGATGTTTTAATTTTGTTTTTTGTTATTGTCTATCTTGAAGGGGATATATTTCCACGCGTATGTGCCGTTGGCGAGAACAAAGAAGCAGCGCGGGAGAACTTTGGCAGCACAAGGTCTAAGAAGACGTTGGTGCTCTTTTTGTAGATTCTCATACAGCAAATTCGTTTGTCGTTCTTCGTTTCAGCGTTGATTGGGCGTCATCGCATTATGTGGAAAAGTATGCACATCCTTCTGGGCTTCGCCGGGCCCATTCGATAAGTTGAACGTCAGCTAAAAAGATGAATTCAAGTATGGGAAGCTCCTGGAATCTCTTGAAGCCTCCTATTAGCCAATACCCTAGAGTGGGTGTGAGCCAGGCGTATAGGTCTTTGTCACCATCGACCTGCCGCAAAGGAACGTAATGTTTCTGAGGCGCGTGTCTCGCAAAAGAGTGCAAGTGGACAGTATGCCATTCAAACTGTTTTAAAGTGACTGTCAGCTGAATATAAATCGGCCCACTGTGAGACTCAGAGTTCCAGGATCACCCGCCATGATTTAGCAGCGGCTGTGGTGGTTGCCTTTTGACCAGAAAGTTGCAGGTTCAATCTCGGCTGGGGTGGCCGCATTTAGATAGAGCCGAAATGGTAGAGGCTCATGTACTGTTTGATTTCAGTGCACGCTGAGGAACACCAAATGGTCCAACTTTCCGTAGCACTCCACAGTGGCGATAAATACAGTTATAATGAACAAAAACCTAATCTTTGAGTTGGCCACAAAATAAGTGAAGATAGTAAAAGTTGCACCTGCACATTTTCAATTATTGGGTGAGTGAGAAAAAGATGTCGCAAACCACACACGCGGAAACTATGATGAACGCCAAAGGACAATCAGATGGAGGCTTTGCGACAAACGGTATGAGGTCAGGCAGCGTCCAGATTTGGGCAGCACATGTTGAAATCGTGACAAGCTATACCGTTTGACAGGGTAGCCAGCTGGTCTGAGAACTGGCGGACCTCCCTGCCCATCCGTTTTTATTCTTCGCTCCTCTATACCATTTCGCTGTGCGTAAGAAATTAAACTTCTGCAAGTAGAACACTTAGCCCAGGAAAGTAACGTTACGTCGAATAACGATAGTAACTTCAGTGTGATCAGAAATTGTGTGTCAGGACGCAGCAGCGCCGATAACTTGAAGTGGAACTGGCTTGTCATTGCTGTCATTCTTGGTAATGACGTGAAATTGCAAGTTCATACTTCTCAAGCGAATTCGGTTTGACTTGCCAGATGCGCGGCACTGCAAGCCAGACACGGCCGCAACTCGCAAAAACCTCTATAATCTTTACAGTAATGAACGAAACTAACTGCACAGAAAACAACTCGACCTCTTCGATCAGGTAAAATCCCAAGACAGCTGGAAGATAGGCCATGCAGGCGACAAGCTCTTTTAGGGCTTGAAGTGCTGTCTAGTGTGCTGACCGTTAAGCAGGCGAACGACATCGAATCAAACAGTAAGAGCATAGAGCTCGATCTTAATGACATGCTCACACCTATTGGCAATCTGCAATGGCAGTATACTGACCTTAACACTTGACATCCGTGCAGTACCAGGGACATCAGGTTGTGCTGCTATCTGGTGTATGCCTCAACTCAAAGAAGAGATCGAGTACTTGCAAGCAGGCGTCCCCATCACGAAACGTCCAGAGGTCTTCCAAGTGGCTCAGCCCACTTGTGCGTATCCGTAGGGTAAACAGCATGTTGCGTTTCAAGCGCAAAGATGTGGATGAAGATGAAGCATTTGGACTTTCATGTATGTAGGAGAGTCAACTTAACTTATAAGCGTGAGGTATTTTGTGCACCAGTATGGGAATAGTGGCTTTCATTAAATTCATTAAATCTCACTTCAGGCATCATGTTCTATACTGGTTCACTACATGCGGCAATGTCTGGAAGCCAGCGTTCTTCATTGTCAGCTGCAGGCTATTACGGAGTGCACGACACTGTTAAGAAATGCTTTACTGCGGCACCATATTGCTGCACGTTGCAATCACAATCCTCATAGCAAAAATGACGAGAAGTAATAATGGGATGACGGAGGTCGACATGGTACGCCTTGTACAGGCCTTCGTTTTTAGTTGGGTCACCATCGCTGTTTTATTTGAAGGAACACGCAAGACGAAATAGCCCAGATTTACAAGCTCATAATAGTAGCGGACAAAGCTGCTCTGTGACTTCCGAACAGAACGAATAGAGAAAAACTCATGGAGATCGGCATGAATAAACTGACAGTCGCCACGCTAATCGCGCAAAGAAAACGACTCACCACCACACAACAGGGGCGAAAGCTGCTTAAGAGGTTAGGATACCCCCTCACCCCTCAATATTGTGGCAACAAGACTATAATCGCAACCCTGCAAACACGGGAACAAATTATTGTGAAACCAGTCCCAAAGAACAATTACCCGCTCTACAACAAAAAAAAACGCCGTCAAGCGCGCGCACGCAATCTCCTACAAAGAGCTGACGACCCCGACACCTACTTTACGGACGTGAGTCTCTATGCCATGACATCTCAAGGCCCCAGAAAACAGGCATATGTAGTGGCAGTGACTAGCCAAAACAAAGTCGTGGCCTGCGCGTCTAAACGCACGAGATCCGACGCCACCGCAGAAGCATCAGCTATAGCCTGGGCGATCAGAAAGGCAGAAAAGAGAGGACTCTCAGCGTATATATTGACAGACTCACAAGCTTCACCTAGAAAGTCAAAACCAGCATTTCATACAGGACCTAATTACATCATAGGGTATTCTAAGCAAGAAAAGAAAATGCATGTAAAAGGCAGCTTGAGGTATTTTTTTTACTGTCTTTTTGAATTAGGTATATTGTAATAAGCTTTGCCTTCGGAAATTTTTTGTGTGTGTGCCGGTAAAAGTGCTATCGGACAGAATATAGCAAATGCAAATTTAGGTCACGTTTTTTCTGTATATTTCGGGTTGTTAGAGCAAACGTTATTGTTAGAGAGCCGGTTGTTAGTGCAGCCACTGTTGCGAAGCGCGCCTCCGAGGACGTTACGAAGGGCGCTACGAATCCCACCGCTGCAACCACTGTTTACGAAAGACGGTGACGCCAACATGGTCCCGAAGGCGCCACTGCTCCGATCTCCGCCGACACGGTCACCAGATGTTTGGTAGCGTAGGTTTTTTAGCTCGCGACTACTTCTGCGCAGAGCTGACAGACGAGCGGACGAGACGACGGTGAGTTAAATAAGGTTTATGTACAGCATATATACAGAGGCGTTACAAATTCGGCACTGGGGCCGACAACTTAGAGACCCGAAGAGCCGAGCTCTCCTCTCTAACACATAGGTCTGCTCTCAAATGGGTCTGCTAACACATAGCTGAACTCCCTATCACATAGCTCTCTTCTCTGACACACGTCTGCTCTCCAACAGAGTGCGCAGTGTAGTTACACTGACACCATTATAACAGGAATGCTTTCATATAAATGACCATAAATATTGTTATAAAATCATTAATCGCATAGGTACTTTCTGTATGTTGAAGACATTTATGAATGGTCAAAATTTTTGGAGCCCTCCACTACGGCGTCTCTCATAATCATCTGGTGTTTTTGGAATGGTAAACCCCACAAATCAATCAATCAGACATTAAAGAAACTGAAATGAGAAGGTTAGTTGAAAAAATTCATAACAGAGCATTGGCCATATGTTGTGCGTCCACCTGCGCAGCTACATTGTTTTCGACTGCAAAAATCTCGACATGTCAAATAGGAGTTAGGTCACAAAAGTTTAGGATAGCGCATCATACTGTCAATAGTAGCCAACACTTGTGGAAATTTGATGTACAAACTAAAAAATCAAAGCATGTTTGTGAGCAGAATGTGCATGAACGAATTATGTGGACATAGTGACACGTAATCTTCATTCAGTAATATTTGTTTCTCTGGGATTAATACGCTGACAAAGTGAAATGTATTGATTTAGCATTATTAGGCAAACCTAAGAGCATGTTATCATGACAACACGATGTTGTTCGGCACACGAGATTCAATTACGGGTGGAATGATATCGTTTTAGTGTAGCGTTTGATTTCGTAGCTTTGAAATAACTTGAAGGGCAGCCGAGTTTTTAAAGGATACCTTCTTTGTTTTTTTTCCTACTTTTCCTCAAACACAAGAGATATCGCATTATGGCAACAAGCCCTTTTAAGATATTTTAGAAGTTCCAGAAATTGTAGCATAATCGAAAAATTCAGGTACTACAATGTTCTTTCGGAAACGGTAACAACCGTAAAATCTATCCCTGAATTTTTATGTAAATTGGTCGGCACCTACGGCACTACGAAAGTTACCTGATATGTATCCCTTCGCGTACCCTTTTACATATTATCACAGTGCACATGCTGGAGAATTGTGTAGCTGAAAATATGAAATAGGGGCAATAGGTGTTTCAAATACACTACTACTAATTGATAGGAGTATACATTCCACGCACCAGTGATTAGGGGGAGGGGGAAGAGATATGGCCCACACATTTTTTTTTTCCGTCATCTCGCCTGCAGGAAGTATTATTTCGTCCTGTCACTGCTGGTGGAAGACCAGAGCCTAGTGAAGTGCCACAAGCGCATCTTTTCTCACTGTTTCCCTATTTTCACATTTACAATGCACTGTATTGGGCAATGCTAAAATAAAACTTGAATTTATTTATTTATTTATTTATTTATTTATATGCATTATCACGACGTTTGTAGTCACGACAACTTTTACGCTTACTTGCCTGCGAGAATGCGACGTTTGCTTCTTGAGATGTTCCCTCGCCTTCGTGATCGGATCGCATTGGTCGACGTACGTTTGCGATGTGGAGCAAGTGACCGTAACATTGCCCACTGACGACTTTCCTGGCGCAAACTGCGTCTTCGTTGCTACCACACTCGTCGCAGCCAAATAGTCGTCCGATGCCTTCTTCAGTTCCTGCGCTTCTTTTGTCATGCTGAGAACGTCTGCGTGAATCAATGAATTGTGCTGCAGGTTCCGTACTTCTTAAATTCAAACAGAGATTACTACACAGTCAAAAAATGATCTGGGCAGTCTTCTCAACCTCAGAAAATCTATTATGACGATTTCACGACATGTTGTACCTTAATATATAAATCGAAGTTAAATGCATTGGTGGAATTAGTTGCACTTTCCAGGTTCACTGCGTAACGTTCATTTGCTGTTGCATGATTTTAGCATAACTTGAGAGCATCTAAATTGAATTGAAGTCAAAAATTACAGTTTAGGCTTACATTTAAGTGTGTTCCGCGTGGACCAACCGCATCGACGGGGTGTGCGTGTGAGTGTGGGTGCGCGGGTGTGTGTTCGTATGTGAGTGTTCGCGCACCCGAGTCTATGCGTGCGTGCATGAGTGAGGGAACAAGGGTGTGCTTGTGTGTTTGTTGAGCGTGTTACGCCCTTCTTTTGCAGTATTTTATTCAAAATCATGGGTTTTTACCAACCCTTACGTCACTTACGATCGACAAGCTTCTTGGCAAGCGGTGCAGGGTTTACTGCCAGTATGCCTTCGACGTCTTCTCCGACAGCCTGAGAGCAGCCTGCAAACACAGCGAATGCAAGAAAGTGAACTATTAAAATCGTTCTTGCTACTTTGCAGGTGCAACCCAACCTATCGTGATTACTTATGAACGCTACAGTGACTTGATATTTGCAATCATGTGCGGGAAGCTTCTCTTTGCGATCCTGTCACAAAAAGGTTGATCGCCCGCACTCACCATCAACCCTTTCGTTCCTCTCCTTTTCGATAATTGCATAGTCTTGTCCTTTCACGTTTTCTGATGAGTCTGTTGCAGCAAACCAAACAGCAAATAGTAAAACGATGACAATATATATGCTTAACATGTAACTCGCGTAGCTCTAAAGTCCTTCCACCGAATTTTCGCTCTTGTGGCTCTCAAGGCAGAGCCGTTCGAACTCTTCTTCTCTTGAGAACGCGCTTCTGCAACAATATCTCAAAATGAAATAGATACATAATTTCAAGCCCTACAAATGCGTTTCCTGAAGACTACAATCATGTTTTAAAAAGGCAACCTGGGCGACTTGAAATCTGCCCATATTTCAGTATAACATCGCAAAAAGAGCCGAGCAGAATGATAGGACAACAAACGACGTGCACAACAAGCGTTGACTAGCGACTCATGCCTGTTATTTAAAGCAGCAAAAAAGAATGCATTTTGCCCCGGCTATGTAGCGCGCTTATTAGATAAAAAACTATACCAGTTTGAATGAACCGACGCGAGAGATAGTTCAAAGTGTAAAATTATGAAGCTCGAGGATTCAGGGAGGTGAGCAGCTAAACACAACTAAACTTTTTCACATATACAACTTCAACGCAAGGACAATAGCTTCAAAATTTGTAGACTGCCAGTATTGAATGTAGAAGTTCTGCTTGAAAATATTGTCCAAGTGTATCATTCACCCATATCAACGCTGTTAAAAAAGGCAGTTTCCAGGGAGTGTTATCACAAAACGTATTTTGCTAAGCTATACTACGGTACACTCAGTTGGGTGCGAGATGCAAAAGGCCCAACATTAGCGAAAGCGCGTGAGAGAAGATCCAATTAGCACTGAAGGTCATGGCCATTAAAATCAACGCCGCTTAGTGTTCCCTGCCTTTCCTACAAAACCTTGCTGCTATTAGTTTAATTTTTCTGAAGAACAGCACGTTGATCCCGTGCTCTCACCGTCAAGCCTTTCTTTCATCTCCTTTTCGAAAATTGCGTAGTCTTGCAACAGCAGGGCATCGATTTCCTACAGGGGAAAGAACGTATCGTCAATGCGAATGCAATTTTCCCGCCGTTGCTTGCATCCAATCGTTTTCGCCATTTGACAGACAACTATAGGCAAAATACATGTCTCGCTAATTGCATGCATTGAAATATCTAGGCCTATTTTCAAGCTGCAACATTCACAAGGTGTCTCCAAAAGCATCACCATTGTTTTGCGCGTTATCGTTTCACCAATTGTTTTATTTAAAAATACTCCCGATAGCTTTTTGCAAGCATTGTCACGATAAGGTATATCAATAACTTCGCAATCCTTGTATTCTCTTTTTTTCCGGCGTACCTGTATAAATGACGTAATCAGTAGATGTTAACTTATAAAGCAGGAACTTCAAAGGTATTTTATAAAAATTACTGCTTCAGAAAATAACCTCCGCGGGGCATTACGAATGACATACTCTTGACTTGACAGAAGCTTACTTTACGTAAACAACCTGCTCAGACCAAACCACTGTTCATGGGACCAGCGAAGTATAATTCACTCAATTTTTTTCGGCCCATGATTGTTATCTTTAGTTCGGGACTGGTCACTGAAAGCTTGGCATTGAAGTGTGGCAGCTTGGGCTAGTTGGTATGATATGAAGATAGTTATAGCGCGAGAACAGAACGATGGCATAAACACAAGAGACGTGTCCTTCGCGTCCTTCTTGTCTCTTTGTCGTTCTGATCTCGCGCTGAAACTATCGTCTTGGCATTGATTTTTTTTTCCAGTGGGCTCTCAATATCTACTTGTACGCCTAAACCGTAAACGAAATTTTATTAATCACTATACCTTTACTGCGGGGTATCCATAAAACTCAGGTCACCCCACTGGCCACGAAGCCGCAGATCACTAAGAAAAGCTGAAAGTCGAGGAATAAAGCAAAGTTGAATGCTCACGCTCTGCGTTTTCAGATATCCCGTCTCCAGATCCTGTATGACACGTTTCGGGTATTGCGGCAAAACGCTGACTCCCGCGTACGTGTACATATCTGTAATGATGGCGCCAGCTACCAAACACCTGCAATCGACAGCAGTGAAGAATACATTAGCTTACCACTGTGTAATGCAAGCGGACTTCTATTTTCCAGTGCTTAAACTACACGCGGTGTGTGACATAGCATAAAGCAAAAGTAAGCGTGTCTCATATTTACCACAAGTACGCTACCGTCACTAATGCAAATATCAGATTTTTCTTTTTTATGAAACCTGTGTTCATGGCAAGTACTTGTAATGTAAGTCGCTCGTCGTGGTATTGTTATGATGAGGTGTATACGCCTGGAGAAGCTCAAGAAAGCAGGTTAGATTGCAGAAAAAAACTGCGCTGCAAAGTTCAGGACGATAAACTGGACTGACACAAGAAAAGCGCATCTAGCATCTACCACTTTGGCTGACAGCAAACATGAAATCAGGAGAAGAATTCTTGAGCTTTATTTCTCATGTCTGGGCAGTTTGGCGCATGCGTTACAGAGCTTCAATATCACTTACGGATAGACGAGTGGCATGTTTGCAGCGACAAATTAAAGAGGCAAAAATAAGAGTTTGATAAAAGCACGTGTATCACGGCATAGATAGCGTTTCGGTAGGATCATGCGTGCTTTTCTTGCAGTGCCCACTCCCTTGTATGTTACTCCATCTCCATTTTTTGGCCAGTTGTTTCAATAAACTTCAGTTGTTAGGTGCGCTTTCCTTGTGCCAGCCCAGTTTTTCGTCCTCAACGTTGCAGCACAGCCTTTTACGCATGCACACGGGAACACGGGAATAGATATACGCATGCACACGGGAAAATATTAGTGGAAGACGAAGAACGATGAACTGATCCCCCTCTGTCTCGTCTATGAACTTTACCTTTCATCGTATACCTTCCAAACGCTGTGCACATTCCTGGGTAGATGAAATTGCGCCTTCAAAAAAAGAGTAAATGGGAAACATACTAATACACGTTCATTCATATTGGCTTCGAGTACGGGTGCTTCTTTATGTGCACGAGATAACGATACATCGGGCATCGATAAGGAATGTAGTGCACAGCTCAAAAGCAGTTCAGACAGCGACCAAATCACTACGTGCTGCGCAATTATTACACATACATAAATGCGACCACTGGTATTAGGAAATAAATAATTGCCTTAAGCTTAACAGCCCTGAACAGTACGCACAGAACTACTGGGGCTGCAGTTCCAGGCTACATTGTAAGATAGGCGAGGCACTCGATCTATATGCGCATACATTAGTAACCAACCAGTACTTCGGCAACACTGGTCGATTTCATTTACACTTTTTTGGTGTACGTATGGTCTGTACTGATGGCACTAACGCTGATACGCACCTAAAGCATGTCGTGCTTTGTCAATCCAGATGGCACTAAAGCAACTAGATATATCATCAACCTGTTCGCCGCTCCGGCGCTTCTCTTCGCGACCAAACTAAACGGCCCCCTTCAGCCGTATACGTCCTGGTCCTCCTTGTGCGTAACAATATTATACGCGCATTGTAATTGTAGATACCGGCCACCCAAACGAAATAATGTGTTACGGAGCAAGTCATGGTGAAGGACTCCGCATTCGTTTTGACTGACTGCGGTTGTTTAATATGCGTGCACCGTAATCTCGGTAGGCGTTCTTTTTTTTCACCCTCCAGAGTTCTGCTGCCACGGCCTCGATCAAATCATCAGGCTGAGCAGCTCAACCGCATTAGAAAGGAAGATACTCTGTATATAAACCTCCATCCTAGTGAAGCTACAATCCTCGGCTGTCATTATTCTTTTTAATCTGGACACCGTGATTTCGTACTTTAGGAACCGCCATAAGAGACTGCTAGAGTATGTTTTGTTGCACTTTCTTTTGTTGTTGTGGCCACTAGATACATCCACTTCATACTGAGCCACTGACTCTTCCCAAATCTTACATGGCGTCCAGAGACTAAGGGTTCACTTGCTAATTGAAGGATAAAGGCGCAGTTGATTGCACTTTTCTTTGTGCTAGTTCTATGGTCAGTTTTCGAAATCACCTCGAGACCTTCCTGCCCACAACTTTTAGAAATTTTGCTGCGTCCGCCCGGTGCGTATAACAATTATTCATGTTGCGATGGGCTGCGTAATTTCTCAGTTGCAGCTGTCGACTTTGAAAGCTCCACTGAAAATTCGCGCTGTTCATTGTCTGCATTTCACCGGCAGGCAGGGCACAACGTATACAGCTGGCTGAACAGTAGTAATCCCTTCCCTGCGCGTAATCTCTGCGAGTAATCCCTGCGAGTAATCCCTTCCTTTTTTTGCGCAAAGGCATAGTTCGAAGATTGTTGGTTTCCGAGGAGTGCCTGCAGCGCTCTTGCCTTTGCAAATGACTTGATGAACGGGAAGGGCATCCACTTACGTCATCAGGGCGCAGCACGTCCCGAGGCTGAAGAAGCATATGCATCTCCAGCAACAATCGCATCTCTTTGGGTATTGACTTCTTCCGCCACAGGCTCCACAGCAGCAACGGCACGTCAGCAGACACAGGCCGAACAAGGGAAACACGACCGACAGCGATATTGCGCCCGTCACCATTGTCGCCACACGGGGAAGCTCTCGCAGTGCCTGGATATAGGTCATCAATATCACAGAGAGGTTCCCTCAAACAGGTTTTGGCATTGCAACCATGCACTATTGAGAGATTGCCCGTTCCAAATCTTGTATGTGAAATATGCCAAAACGACCGCATCTCTAGTGAAAACAATTGCAGCTGTTCGCAGAATTACGTGCTATCGTTTTGAAGGCCGCAATATGCCTAAACAAAAAATCACGCGCAGAGGTGCCTCTATGCGAATCGCCCACCCTACATGATCAGTGAACGAATACTGTGAATGAACTTATTTGATTGTGTAATGCGCAGTTCTGCTGTAGGAGAGCCGTGGTTTGGCCGCAAAAAAAACAAAAAAGGCAGTTCGGCGAGGTTTCTTTGGCTTCGGTCGATATGAGGAGTCTACAAAGCAACGTTGCCTGCGGACGCTAGCCGAGGTTAACGAAGTAAGATTTTCTTTTCAGAATGACTGTTTAATACATTTCGCATTCTATAACTAAGAACATTAAAAGCTATAAAGCTATTTGCTTTTAGAGTTCCTAGAGAGCGCCTCCCAACTTCCACTGTACAAAGTCGCAGTGTAATCTTTTTATGGTCTTTTCTTGGACAAGTCCATACACGGAAAGCATTTCAAAACTCAGAAGTCTCCTACCGACTTACCATTGCTAAGGGCGAAATACCTAACCAGCCTATTGATAGCCAACATAGAGTCACCTGCTGCGGTCAACGAGGCAGATATTCAGAGACAGCAACCTTCAAGCGCGCCTGTCGCCTACGCCTTTAAGAAAAAACGGCGGGAAGGGGAAGATGGAAGCTTGCGATGAAAACATTTTTGGACAGGTAAACAGAGACTGTGGGATCGAGGCGGCGTTTCGACAAGCCTACTTGTTCTCATCAAGGCTAGAACTTTAAGGAAGAGTTTTGAGCCTTGAGGAAGACAAGTCGACTTGTCAAAGCGTCGGTTTGAGCACAGAACCCTTGTATACCTTTGTGATCGAGCCACTTAATCTGCATAAAATGTATCGCCATACCAATATGTTGGCCTAGCGACATCCTACGTTCTGACTCCGTTTATTTCGAGACTATCTTCCTGCATCGCCTGTCTTCTTTCATCTTAAAATGAAGTAATTAAGTTCAGATAGCAAACAAATAATACGAAACGTTCTCTTCATTATACGACCTCGCTATTTCAAGAAAAAGGGATGTCTGTTATTGCTGTGGATTCTTAATAACATTTTATAAATTCCTGAATAAAGTACCGCAATAGGCATTCGTAGTGTCATTCACGCTATTATATATCACAGCACAAAATTTTTTGGAATTTACAAAATAAGTTCTTTATTTCTCATATTTTCGCACTTTGCTCCTCCTCTGACGGTTTTTTTTTTTGTTGTTGTTCTGGAATCACACCTGAGATCACGCACTCTTCCTAATGACGTCATTGCCCAAGACGCGTCGGGAGATATTACAGTAAATGACATAAGCGATGGATACCATAAACGTTCAGACATGGCGCTTTCTGCCGACATCATGCTTTACGGTGTGTGGGTTTGTTCCTCCTGAAGCTGTTACAACATGTATAAAAGCCAGATCGCCCAACAGCAAGTTTTTTCAGCAGCGGTTGCGTTAAATCAGCAGTTGCGTTAAATGAATTGTGTCTGTGGCGTATCTTTCAAAACTACATGACGTGAGAAATTGATACATCTAAACTTACAAAATAAGTTGTATTTATTTTCGTGGTAAAGTTTCCATAAAACCTTTGCACTCACATTCACAAGGCCCTTCAGCAAGTTCTCCAGCGGACTGCTAATGATCTCCGGTGCCAGAAGAGCTAGCGTGAAAAATCGAAATATACAAATTTCAGAAATAACGTCCTATCTAAGGCATAAACGGATGATCCATAAGCCTAACGCTTCAAAGGTACCCATTCGCAGATCTAAAAAAATGTACATTAACAAAAAATAGCCTTATAAGTATGCCTGCAGTTCTTACTTGCGGAATTTCTTGAAAGGTCACTGCAAGACTTTTGAGTATATGGTTAGAAAACGCTACCGATCGGTAGTTGAGGTTCCCGAAGACACGTGAACGAAGTAGTATAGCACGGCAGATGGCTTGAATTACACAAAACGTTCTCAAGACAGTTAGAAACACTTTTTGTTCTCTCGACAAGTCATGCTACATACTAATAAATCACTGTGTCAAAGGCCTAGTATGAGCCATTGGTGAATTTGAGAATGGCGCGCTTACTTATTGCCGAGGCACCGCAGAAGGCCGCGACTTTTTCGTGCGTTCGCGTGGGATCGCACTGAAATGCTGAGCAATCAAAGGGGGAGAGATAGAAAAAAAAGAGTTCTCAAGGTGCGCGTGACGTATCTTCTACCTCTGTGCCATTTCTTCATGCTGAGCTCCCAGCGCTTAGCTTTGGACGAGAAAAGAGAGAGAGAGCTTGATGGGGAAAAAAGACGCAATTTCAGCAGCCCCAGTTGGAAGAACGGCTCAGCGCTTTCGGAAAAGCAGATGTAATTGCAGCGTGTGACATATCTCTGTATCTCTGCTCAAACTAGACGGATCATACAAAATTTCGAGGTAGTGAAGTTGTGAGGCAATAAATTCCTTAAGGGAATCCATTCTATGACTACTGCTAAAGTGTTGCGGGGTCTGTGTTAGACACAATCCCCGCGCACGAATACAAACTTTAAACTGTTCCCATTGCTGCATGTGCTATGACAGCCGCTCCACGCAGTTATCAGTACGCCGTAGTCGGGGCATTTTGTGTACTTATTTCTGTGGTAAGCTATCGAACATTCATTGCAAGATATTTATGGCATGCATTGTCTTCAAAATCTACGCAGGAGTGCATACTATTATGTGGTCTGTCTTATATACCACACTTTCTCAATGTTGCGATGTAGACCAGTTACTACCTCAAGAATACACTTCCATCTTTGCGAAATGATGTATTCTTATTGTCGAATACTGTTTTATGAATTATATTCTCGCTGATAGGCGTAGTGTACACGCATGCACTAGTTGTATCTGTAATCTTTATCAGCGGCTGTCTCGGCACAAAGATGTTTACGATTCGGGACTAAGCCATAGGTAGGGGCATTGTGTATCTGCGCACAAGCCCTTGTGATAATCACTCAAATGTCTACACAACCGCCAAACATATTCATACTAGCAGGGCCGCGCTGTTCATTGTGTTTCTGGGTCCAAACAGTTCTATTGGGCGGCAAAACCTACTGGAGTTCATAGGGCACCATCGAGTTGCGGCATATGCTGTTGATTTTATGTTAGTTGCCGGCATACCTTCTGAACAGCGCGGCCCATCACCACAAGCATTCAACGGTACTAAACCTGCCACTCATGGCGATCACTTCTCTCAACAGTGAAGAATCGCGGAAAGCGTTTCAGTCACTAAAAAGTGGCATAAGCGTACGCATCGTGCTTGCATAGCGCTTAGTGCACTATTTATGTGGTCACAGCTTTGCTTCCCATAGATCCTAAACAGCCGCATTGGAAAGCGCACAATTCATTTGTGGGGTACTGTTCGTCAGGGGCGTAGCCAGAACTTTCTGTCGTGTGGGTTGAACAGCACTTCTCTGTATTTGTGCGTGCGTTTGTACGTGTACGTGTTTTTGTACGCAAGCAAAAGTGAAAAAGTGCGTGAGGAGCGAATTCAGCCAATGATGTTTCATACTACACCGAAAACCTCTCAGTAAGGGACATGAAAATTCCTTATTTCGGAATTTTTTTTCTACAAACGTTGATCAAATTCCCCGCATATTCCCTGCATAACAGTACTAATTTCCGCCCCATTCCACGTGCACACATACTATAATTACACGTGCCTCGCGTACTGGCGATTTCTGAAACCAAGACTAGCCCATCCACTGCCGCACAACACAGGCATGTCTTCATTATTTCGCATATGTTAGTACACTGCACATGTCCAACACTGCTAGTGAACTAGAAATCGCTCCGCGTACATATCAGAAACAACTCTCAAAGGCTATGCTTGAGTGGTGCATGCATGCATCAGAACCGACTACAGCAGATGAAGGCGCACTGTGACCGCTAATAATCGGTCGTCATCGGAGAATTTAATCATTCCTGAAATTCCCTGCAATATCATGAAGATTTCTTTTTTTCTCTTTGGTTCAAAATGACAGGTGAAAATTCTCCGAAAGGGGGGAAACTTCTCTGCACGGAACATCACGGCGTTCAATCTCCCAACACCCTGCTGTTGGCTACGTGCCTGCTTCACGTGTTGCTTTAAGGACGCTTCTTTTACGATAAAAGTTTTCGTAGAGCGGATCGATGGCCTGGCTTGCGCATCGATGCACAAGTTTTGCGAAGAAATTGAGGAAAGGAAAAGGTGGTGGGCGACAGCCGAAATGAGGTTAATGAGACAATAAACAAAGATAGTTTCTTGCACACTACTGAAGCGTAGAACAATAAGAAAACTCCACACCATTGTCACCGCCTTCGTACGTTGGGATGGTGACCATAATATTCCAGTCGATTACTCTCTTACTGTGGTATGCATGCTGAAGCATTATGTCATAAACTGTCAAAGGTTAGTTCGCAGTGCAGTCAGTCCATTTCCCTTTACCATACTACGCCTTTTGTTGCCCTTATTGTCGAGAACCTATTATAGTTCACGCGAAAGCGTCCACTCCTCCTTTGAACAAAGGGGTCACTCGCTCACCTCTTGGAACCTTTGGTTGCGGAATGAGGAAGGAGGCGGTGACGTTCACTAGGTGATACAGGTCCTCCAGGCCATCCTTTCCCTTTTCAATACGGTCCAAGAAGACGAACTTGTTCGTCAGTGGTGACTTGTAGTGATGGTACTCGCTGGGCGAAGACACGCTGGAGTTCGCAAAAAAAAACATGTTTAGTCTAAACTCAGTGAGACGTGACAGAGATCGATTTTTGTGTTCTTTGTTTATTTTTTCTATTTCTGTTGCCTCAAAGACCCCAGTTAGGGGTTTTCCATGAGGGGTGGTAAAAAAATTAACAAGTGTTTGATAACTTCTTCATACCCAACATGTGATGTCATACAGTTGTGTCCATTTTAGGGTCACCTTCGCGTCAATATATGTTTAGCCTGATGGGCTGTCTGCTGGGCAGGTCACGAGAATTGAGCAGTAAATTCACTCAATATCTCCAGGAGTGGCCAGAATAGCAACCGCGTTATGAAAGCAAATGCCTTACACGTCTCGTCAAATAAGGAATGTGACGCGGTGTCGGGAACAAGTGATGCAAAAAAAGACTACGCCTTCTCCCACTAAAGGAGACCATTTGTAGAGGCAAAGCAGTGGGCACTAACGCTTTCACTGGCGACGGCGTTGACGCTGGTGCTCATCGCGGCATTGCGCAGGAGAGAAACTTGGGGAGGTGCAAAGCACGCAGTAATGAACCAGTGTTTCCTACTGTAACATACCTATCGCTGCTAATGGACAATTAGAGGTAGAAGGATCCGATTCGAGACAGAGACCCGCAGTCCACTTTTGGTTAACGCAAACGCAGCGAATTTTTATTGTTCAGCACCACACAGGAAAAATATTCCACCAGCGCTACCTCAGACACCGGTCCAGATCCACTCCCAATATATATAGGGGGTGTCCAGTCAACGATTATGCTGAGAGAACCATGGTTAATTTGCTTGTTTATGTTTTTAATCAAGAAACTTGCTAGTAGACACTGCCTGTGTCGACGTTGTGACGCGCGAGATGGGAAACATAAAAGAGGAGTGAGTGGGAGAGGAGACGCACATGCAGAATGGGGGTGTACACGCCGCGGGGAGCAATGCCTAGATGAGAGAGAGGGGAGCGAGCGCAGGTTAGCAGACGCTCCCTGTGTTGTTGTGAGGCGAGGGGAGGAAGGAGCGTAGGAGAGGAGAGAGAGGAGACGCAACATGCGCAGTAAGGGTGGTCACGCCGCCCGCGAGATTGAGATTGGCCCTAAGCTGTTTCGGATCTAAAAGGAATCACAGCTGCGACGTCGATTGTGATATGGCAGCACAATGACGTCATAAGCACGAAAATATGTGACATCTGCATGACGTCACTGGGACATGATGACATCACATGACACTGAGCTGATTGATTGATTTGATTTGTGGTGTTTAGCGTCCCAAAACCACCATATGAATATGAGAGACGCCGTAGTGGAGGGCTCCGGAAATTTCAACCACCTGGGGTTCTTTAACGCGCACCCAAATCTAAGTACACAGGGCCTACAACATTTCCACCTCCATCGGAAATGCAGCCGCCACAGCCGAGATTCGATCCCGCGACCTGCGGGTCAGCAGCCGAGTACCTTAGCCACTAGACCACCGTGGCGGGGCCTGAGGAGCTTCAGATCTATGAGTTAGTGCAAAACTATGTATGGTGCCGAAAGCTTCAAGGGTTCTGGGCATGATCAGATACATCAACTAACAAAAAAATGAACTTAGAGTCTGATGAGCGCGGCGAATTGGGTTGGCTGGTAAAGATGCATACCTTCAAAATTCTTGCGCCAAATTGTACGGAGGCATCATGAGCGCAATGTTGCGCTCATGTTGTCTAAGTCTCCTCCTTTTGACTCCGTATTTTTTGGCGCTAAGATTTCGAAGTTATGCGCCTTCGAGTCATCCTAAATGACTGCATAAGAAACCATGTTAATTTGTTGGTTTTTTTTCGAGATGCAGGTGTACCAAGCCGAGAATAGGCGCCAAGTGCCAAGAATGCTATTACTTGTTTTATTTCGAATGCGCGAATTACCGAATTCAGCGAATTTTAAGCGCGCATAAAGATAAGTATTTCTGCTTGTAGGTTCCCGAACTAAGAATCACCACCCCCCTTTTTTTTCTACTAGGATATATTAAGTGTTTAGGGCTTATCGGCCGTAAACTGGTGTTAACGCCTAAGTCTTCGCATTGTACTGCAGTGGATACCAGCCCACTGTGGAATAGAAGGCAACGTCCGGGCTGATGACACTGCCAAAACTGGACATGACACAACAAAAATCATCTAAGTACCTTTCTCGAGGCACGATGCAGCAACGCTAGTATCGATACTAGCGTAGTATCGGTACTAGCGTACCGATACTAGCACACGCCTGGCGCTGGAGGCGTATACCAGCCTCCAGCGCCAGGCGTGTGCTGTTGGCTAGGCTCTGAACAGAGCCTAGCCAACAGTATGGGCCTTTGTACAAGATTGATCCATCGTGTGACTTCAGAATGCCACGAGCTCTCAACAGGCAAGAAGAAACGTGTTTACACCGCATCCGATTTAACGTAGCATATACGAACTACTTCAGGAACAAAATTGGACTATCCGACTCAGCATTTTGTGCCCAATGTAACGTAGTTGAAGACATCAAACATGTTCTTTGTGAGTGTACGAAATACGGATCAGAGAGACAGTCTCTGAAGATGGGCTTAAAAATGCAACAGGACACAAATTTGAAATTAAAAAACATTCTAGGCTCATGGCAGAACACCTCCAGTGCGTTAGACTCTACAAAAGCGCTAATGTCGTTTTTACGGGCCACATGCTTGAACGAAACGTTGCAAATTGTGCAGTGTGTGTGAGAGACTTTATGTGTTATGTGTGATTGTTATGCGTGTATGTAACTGTATGTGTCGTGTGCTTATCATTGTATATGTATATATATATATCACTGTGATCACCCGGCAACTGGAGTAGCCTGTCAGGTGAAAAACCAGGCAAACCTCTCCAGCTTCTCATTAAAATAATTCTCTCTCTCTCTCTTTTGTAGTGAATAATCACGCACAGCACAATAAATTGACGTAAGTTCAATGTCATATAATGAGAGACAACAAGATAGAGGTGTGCTTTTCAAATTAAGTGGCACTGGTTGCGCTAGAACTCTCATTATAGAGAATAAATAGAGTACGACTGTTGTTGCAATGCACGTATGGACCGAGAATCGATGGTTTCTGAATGTTACACTGATACAGTGCCAAGACAAAAGCTGCTGGGCTTGACACCACAAAAGACTTTATTTGACCAAGTCATATTTACACGGTAGTGTACCTGCTGTTAATGTTTGTAGCGGCCTTTTTGCACCCTTGCTCGTGGTGCTTTTATTTTTTTCTTGCTTAAATATGCCAGTGCGAAGGAGTAAATAAATAAACGTGAAGCTGACTTGGAACAATGCAGCCATTAGCTCACCTTCCATTTCGCATGCAGCGTCAGCGATCTTTGCCGCAACCGCAAAGCGTACGGCTCGGACAACAGGCGCTGTTGGAGCTTTGGTGGCCCCTGCGCCTGCCCAGGCTGAAGAAATTCCAATCCGCGAGACTGATCCAACGCAAAAACCTGTAGGCAGCTGTGCGATTCCCGCTAACGTCTTGGCGATACCGACAAGGTTCAACTTCTTCAGTACCTGGAAGCGGATTTTTTCCGTTAGGTTCTTCATCTTGAAATCTCTGCGCTAAATTGGTCATTGTTGTGGATAAGGCATCTAAAAAATTACTAAATTTCTTCGTATAGACTGCTGTATTTAATGACAAGCAGCTCGCCATAGGATCTTGTGTAATCCACATTTACGATGAAAGTTTAAGCTCTTATATGAAATTTGTTACATAAGAATGAACTTCATCCATGCGGTAGGGTGCGTGCCATTTGAAGGAGACGCATGGGAAATCATGCATAGCCCCAACATTTCCTTCGCAAAGAGTGATGGCTAGGGCTGCTTCTGGAGGGATTAGGGTTTCTTTATTCTGTTTGATATTTTTTCCTCGAGTGTCACTCTGCATATCTGATATTGACGGTATGGATGGCACTGCTAGACGAGTTCTATTGGAAAAGAGGGGCAAAATCTTCTTGTATCCCGTGCGACCTCGTAACTTGATCAAAATACATGGAACGCTGTCCTCATTGACAAAGAAAAATTGCAAGCTGGGCATGTATTGCTGCTACATACGTCTCACCTTAGAGTTCTCTCTCTATAGCGCTTAGTAAACTCATGGCATTTAAAAACCACACGCTACGTCATACGAGTGAAGTCATCTCATATGCTTTATTTTTCTAAGTACTCATTTACTTACCAAACACATGACATGCTACCCCAAAACACAACAGATAGCAGGTGGCAGGTGTCGGTCTGCTGTAGCCCTTACCGTGTTTACTCGAATGTAACGAGAGTTTTCTTCCAGGTTTTGGCTACCTAAAATGAACCCTCACGTCACGTATCGGGTTGCAGTAGTTGTTGTGTCATAATTGACTAAAAGTGGTATTTATTTATTTATTCATTCTTTATTTATTTATTAATCTATTTACACTGCAAAATACAATCGGATAGTAGCAGGCAACAGTATAGAATAAGGAAGCATGATTACCAATTTCCAAATTACAATAAATCGGTAGAGCAAAACCACTTTCATATTCTCAGCGTAAGTATTAACAGACTGGCATGACTACCAAACCAACCCATATTTCAATACACCAATAATCGCGAGGAAGGAAACACCGTCACGATCAGAAGGTGTAAGCATTTCCGCGACATACCCACTTCATGCCCGCGAATACGTCGACATAAAATAATTTTTAAGCCCCGAGATTCATCAAGAGCTGTGAAGTCAGGCTATGCCCGGATGAATATCGCCATGTTCAGCCATTAAATCAGCAGCACTATGGTAACACTTGCACACGTGGCAGCACTTCGTAGGCGAAGGGTAATTATTCAGTAAGCCACACTGCAAATAAGGAAAGCAAGACGGAGGATTAATTTCACTGCGGTTCTTTTGGGGGCCCATCATTTTTCCGAAGCAAAAAGAGCATGAAGGGGTGGACGGCCTTAAGCTACTGTTTCGAAGTAATACCCGTTATGATAATGCTGCCCGAAATCACGTCATCTTAAGAGACTCCGTAGTTGAAGGCTCCGCAAATTTGGACCACCTAGTGTTCTTTACCATGCACTTCATCTGAGCACACGGGCTCGGGCATTTTCGCCACAATCAAAATGCGGCCGCTGCGGCCAGAATTCAATCCCACGACCTCCGCGCCGCGTTGATGTTTATCATTGCCATGACTGCCATAAACAAGTCGTAGCAGCTCTTTACGTTGGCTCGTACGTTTCAACCAGAATGGGCCGTACTTTAGACTAAATTCACGTTTGTGCCAGCATAAACATATCTGCAAAGTTTTCAAGCGGTCTATGATACCTCTATGATATCCATAAACATACTCTTGAAAGAATACGCACCCGAAGCGGCCCGGAGTTCTTCTTTATCTTCGTTAACATTCCAACAAAAACACGCGCTCTAAGAACTGCGAGATGTTGTTGTCAACTCTAACATGGCTAAAGCCCATCTAGAGCGAACGGGCAAGAATTTGTTATGCGAATATGTTAGACATTTTGAGTATTAAATGCTAATAATCAAACAAAGACTTCGTAAGTAAAATGTAGAGTTTGATTGTTGTTTTCATCCATTCATATGAGATAGAATAGAACTCAAAGGGATAGAAAATAACATGTTTTTTTAACAAACTCGAGGGTAAATTTAGCTCGCTCTCCTTCAGATGTTTCCTCTAACTGAATTACACTGGACGAAGGTGAAAATTACAATATGTTTCCTCTCTATATTAAAGCAATAACAGCCTCATTACCCTAACTTTATATTTGGGATACAGTGTTGGCCATTCACGCGAATGTAAGTAGCGATGACAAATGACACTTCTGTGTCCCTCTTGCCCCCTTAACTCTCCATTTCCACAGGCTTCCTATGTTCGTGCCTTACCTGTGTCACTGTTACTTGCAGACTTAAAAACATGGGGAGACTGTGTCACTGATACTTGAAAATAAAATGAATAGGCATGGGCAGACGATGTTTTCTTAGTGGACTGCATTATCTATCTATCTATATATATATATATATATATATATATATATATATATATATATATATATCCATTTATCCAGCCGCTATATTTGGAGGCTCTCGCGACCACCCTCTTAACTTGGTGAAGACAAAATAAGTACGGGTAGGGGGAGTAAACAGTTTGAGAAATATGTCTGGCTGTGTCATGATATGAATAACGTGAAAAGCCAGTCGCGTACGTCATCAAACCATTTTCTCTGGACACCTGTACCACATACCCATATTCGCATACCACGAGCCGTGGTATGCGGGTGTGTGCCACAGGTGATTGATATCTATTCAAGAATGATGAGAACAGACATCGGCGACATAATTACGAGAACGAAGTGCGGCTTTTGTAGAGCCTTTTAATGCACACTTGTGTCTACTACAACAAGCATACTTGCATGGTATACCCACTACAGCTTAAATCATAATTTTTCTGCAGTGCGAATGCGCTCCTTACGCCTTTATTCGTCATTCTACAGAAGAATGTAGTACCCGCTACGCACTTGTAAGGCAATACGTGTATTTTGTCGATGCTGCGGCTGACCACGATGACGAATTGTGCGTGAGACTTTTGTAATGCGTTGCAGCAGCCAACGACCAACTCGTGATGCTATTAGCATAGTCTGCTACCCGGTTGATACTTTACTCTTCTAAAATGCTATATGCACATGTTAACGCTGTTTCATACCCGACATGAAGACTGAGTTGGGTCACTTTGCAACGTAGTTTCAAGCACTGGCATAGCTCGGTGGTAGAGTACTGGGCAGTCAAACAGAGGACCTGGATTTGATTACCATTGTGTTCTCGGAGTTTTTTTATTTAGTTGGTTTTTTGCACTATAGTGATTATGGACACCGGTGGCGGTGGACAACTATGGCGCCTGATTAGGTTTATGTTGGGATCTCATAACAGCGTTCGCTATAAAACTTACATCGGCAGCGTAGACCTGACTAAGAATGTATAGAATAAATATCAGGTTCCCAACACCAATCGTACCCAAGTATTCTCTGTGGCAGTCAAGTATTATACCACAGGGCCATGCCAGACCTCGGAATTGCTGCTTTGAAAAAACACTCCGTGCAAGTGTAGTGTTGCAGTGCAGGCAATCAAGTTTACCTTTGCAATCATTACATATGTACTCCTACTATACAGACGTCACGTCGGGTCAACGTCAATGGCAGTGAAGTGCTATCTACTGAAGTTGGCCTACGCAGCACTATCCAGGGCTGCCATCCTCGCAGGCACATAGGGTACATTTATGTTTACTGCTTCTGGTTTTGCTAGTACCCGCTTTGGTTTTCACGTCGTTATGCAACTGTAAAGCAACTGGTTATGCGCTGGCGGCATACAGAAACAGTTCACATTCCTAAACCGGCAAAAATTCCAGGAAATATCATACACATGCATCCGATAGCTCTAACTTCAACATTGGGCACACTGACAGAGCGTATGCTAGCGACACGCATTACGTGATGGCTCGAGAGATACTGCTGGTATAATCCAGGCCAAACGGGGTTCCGCCCGCATCTGGACACTGAGGATGGCCTTGCCTACCTCTCATCCATGGTTATCGTTAGAGGTCGATCTCGAGGAATTCGCACCTCTCTGTTTATGGATATTTGCAAAGCCTTTGATTATGTGAGTCATGACACTGTTATGAAAATTCTCCACTGGCTCTAATTCTCCGGTAGAGTGTGCGCGTTCTTGAAAGCCTTTCTTTACGATCGCAGCTTCTCTATTCGCCTAGCTGGTCATTCAGTTGGGCAGTTTCTTTCCAATATAGGTGTCTCACAAGGATCTTTGCTCGCGCCAGTTCTTTTTAACGTGGCCCTCCTCGCACCGACATGGAAGTTGTCGGTAATACACCACGCCAAATATAATATCAATACAAATGATATCACTCTTTGAACAATGCACACTGAAATCTGCTGTTAAGACCAAGCTTTGGCAGAGGCACTCGACATAACCAAGAACATGGTGCACCCAGATCGGTCTCTAAATCTCAAAAAAAAAGAAAGAAAGTCCATGTCAATGGCGAACAAGTATGGACATCGTAAACTGGGAGTCTGTACTCTGCAGTTAATTTAGAATAAGCAGCCTCTACACGAAGCCTCGAATATCGGCATGCTTGGCCTGGAAATTCACGCCACCCGACAGCGCAGTGACTAGACAATGCTTTCAACGCATGTGTAATAAAAAAAATCACTCCAGTCTGAAGTCTTATCGGTTTGAGAGAAAATAACTCGCAAGTTGCTGGGAAAGTTTGAAGCAGCAACTTTATTGACTAAAGCAGATTCAACTACACGTCACAGTGAAAACTGAAAAATCAGCGTGCGCTTCGGCGATAGTCATTTTGCAGTTTGCAGTGACAACACTTCACTAAACCAATATTCAGTCAGATCCACTTCCTAAACAAAGATAAAATATGGAAGCTGATGCGCCCCTTTATAAGGCTGTCGCCTTGCTAGTGAGTATGTCGGACGGCTTCTTTCTCAAGATTACGAGTAGTCTTGGTCATACTGGGAGAGCAAGCACTCTATCAACGGACTCCCTCCTTTTTCTGGTGTTTTTTGTTTTCGCCGAGCCTCACTCCCACCCCTTTGGCTAGTATATCATTGGTTCTCCCGTTTCCACTAATCTTCATTATCGCGGGTCTCAGTAAGGCACTTCCCTCCTTCTTTTCGCGAGGCGTCTCACAGCACGGCTTTGGCCCCTTTCCCTGTCGTTCTTGCGAGTTTCAATATCGCCATACCACAGCCCCGTGACAAGTGTTACAACTGCGTTGGCAAAAGGTCGGCTTACAGCTGGTTACTATGATCGCTGTAGCAGTGCGCTACATTATCCCCTAGATAAATGCGGTGTTGGTTAGGAAAGCAACACCGCTATCGTTGTGGCTATGTACGACTATTGAGCAAAATTGTTTGGTCATAGACTGCAAAGATTCAACTGACGTACATGTGCCACGCACACATTGTTCGAATTAGAACATGTGTGCTCTTTCTGTGGTCACTGGATACTAGGGAAAGCGAAAAATAGGAACACTTGGATTTTGTAGTCGAACTTTTCATACTACAGTTAAGTGACGATATTTGCATTCTCCGTAATAAAAACAGTACTCACTGACAAATATCACTCTTTATTTCCTTTGAAACGTGTAAGGTAAGCAGCAATGGCGCATAAAGCGTAACACAAATCAGGAAAAACTTCGCTTGCTAGATTAGAATTTAACAGAATGTACTATAGCACCCGTTAGGCCGACCTTAAGGTTTTCTGTTAAATGAAGCTGATTTATCATTTACCTCGATTACCGCGTTTTTTTAATTCCCTTCCGACCACCAATATTACGTCGCGCAATAATATATCGCATCAAGATGTTACACAGTATGTCGCGGCCAACAAGCCATACACTAAGCGAAATAACATACCGAAGAGACACAGTGCAGACGTTATTGACAATTATCCAACGCCTCTTTGCCTAAAACTTATGAAATGTGAAACTCAATTACACACACTCACACACACACACACACTTAGTTGCCCCGCTCGGCTGCGCAGTCTATCTCCCGTCAAATGTAGCGGCATCGCTGCAGGCGCAAGGGAATCTCTTCGTGCCTGCATGGAATGGCTTCCGCGATGGATCCCCAGTCACGCATCAGCACCGCGCAGCCATCGTCCGGCACATCGGTTCCCAAGGATCTCATGCGAGAGCAGCCGAAGACGCAGTGCTGAATAAAAAAGAGCACTTTGGGCGCCAGGTACATCTTAGGCAGGCCGTGGCCCCCGCTACCCGGCGTCCTCCGCCAGGCGAGGTACGCCAGTCGAGCGCCCATCGCCCGCTGTAGAGGCACTCCACTCTCCGCCGATTCGTTCAGTGGTGCCACGGGCTGCTCCATGAATGCCTACAGCGCAAAAGTCCATGGAATCGCAGTTACAAATTGTCTTTGACAAGTCTTTTACATTTCTTGGCAGTACTGATTGATTCCCCAATGCTGCCAATGTTTCGAGGCCCATCCTCCACCTCCACAGGCGCTACTAGTGTCGTCAGCATAACATCGATTTCAAAGAATACAGAAAAGAAAAAAATTGCTTGAAAAAGCAGTTTTCTCATTGAAATCAATAAAAAGCGCACAATATGTATACGTATAGACTACCAGAGAACAAGCCAATGGAATTGAAAAAGCAACAGACAAAGATAGCACGAGCTCCTTCTGTACTAAGCGCAAGAACCAAAGCTGATTCTGCGAAAGTGAGAACAAGGCAGTGCTGACGCAAGCGTCTCTGAAATTTCCGATAGATTTGGCTTGTATATTTTCTTGAGTTGTGGCTCACATTGATGATTCATAAGCTTACATCAAATGAGGACAGCAGAACACCCACTATCGCGGCTGTATGTGCCGAAAACTTATTCCGCAGCATCGCGCTTCTTAGTAGGGTGCTCGCACAGCCTACCGTTCATGCATCAGCCCTTTTATACCACATATTTGTTCCCTAATTACCAGTGGACACAAATACATAACCTTCACTACAGTTTCCTTGCTAGATGAAGGTTTGAAGTGATGAAAAATTGTCGGGCGTAATTTCGCTAGAGCGAAGATTTCGACAAGAGGACTTCTGTGCACGCGTACTCGACGAAGATGTATTTGACGACTTCTCATCCTTACAGCCAACAACCGCTGCACAATGTTCAAAACGTACACTTATTAGGACAAGTGATAAACAAAATAAGGCTGTACCGCCTTTAAGTAAAAATAAACATAAATAAACCAACAAATAAATAAATAAATTTTCCAAGTCGAGGCAGTCAGCAAGGTAAAGAAAATAATTTCTTTTGCTAGTTGAGCAAAGTTACGTAGAAAATAGAGGACTGTGGTGAGTTGAAACCCGGTTGTCGTTCAAGATGTGAAAGTCAACATATTGTTTTCAAGTGATACCCCGCTTTTGCGTTAGCTACGTTGTTCGTATGCCAACTCCTCATTTGGTCAAATCAAGTAGCAAGAGCCTACGAGCACCAGTATGATTCTCACCTTCTTCCAGGCCGCGTGAATGCAGTAGGCTCCGTTGTAGTCGGTTGCCGCCCTTTGGTTCCAGAAAGTGCGCCACCGCGCCTTCGCCGCTTCCATTCCCGGACTGGTCGAGGATGACAATTCCGCCACGGCGCCCTGGGCTAGGATCTGACATGCGAGAAGGAAGCCACGCACAAAACACCTAGGTTCCAGACACATTCCTGTGGAGGGTGCCAAAGCTTATAGCAAAGGAGTGCGCTGTACCCGCGAGCCTTATTCGTTAAAGTCAAATAAGTGTGGTCTGTGTGACCTTTCATGGCGTTGGTGTGTCACAGCAAGCCGTGGCATCAGCATTTGAAAGATTTCAAAGTGAGGCACTTCAAATCATTCAAATATGAACCGAGTACATGCCATTTTATAACTTGTAAGGAAATACAGGTGAACTGTAGCTTGTATGGATACATTTTGAAAGTACGTTGTGTGTAGATGCGGGAACGTGAGAAATGTATTCACTGGCTGTTTCTTCTGCTTACGTATGGGCGCATCATTCAGTCATTCATGATATTCTAAGTTGAGTGTGCATAAGCGTCGTTGCCTAAACCTTCTCTATAGGTGTCAACCTTTAACGTACGGCCTGAAGTTCTCTTTCGTGATTGTGTGAGGCCTACATATTTTAAGACACTGCTACGAATTCACACTACATACTCACATCCAAGCGTTCAATGCGCTCATTTTTACTTTATTTCATTCCTTTGATATTAGCTTCGCGGCCAACTTAAACCACTTTGTGTATGCCAATACAGACTCTAAGCACCATTGCCTTTTGAATAATTGATTCGAATGTTATATCACGACGCATATTTTTGCGTCACAAAATTGATTGCAAGATGCATAATGTGACACCATGATGTGTACTTTAATTGTATTTGGACGTATGCCTTAAAATTATCATCGACATTATTTGTTTGACCATCACCATACATTAGGGGTGTGCGAGTAGACGAAATTTTAAATACTGCAAGTACTGTTTTCTATTTGACTCGATTCCAACTAAAATCTTGCTGTTTGAATCTATTCTAACTTGCTGAAGGTAAATACAGACAACGTCAGCATGAGTGAAGCTGATTCCTTCAGATTTGCAATATTTTTCACTTTATTACATTCTCGAACTGCAGCAAAGCTGGCTTTCAATCTCTGCTATGGCTGAATTTTTCACAGTCATCGTCCGATGGGAAGTGGCGCCTTCACAATTTTAGTACGCTTCACCTTATCACTTTTGGCATTGCGGCCAAGCTGCCTTTCAAGCTCCACTACTGTCAGAAATATATTGACTCGTGAAAACGCTGGTTCCAACCTGGAGAGCACAGAGGGGGAGGGAGGGCTCAATTAATGTTGCTTTGCACCTGAAATTTAGGCAGGAGGGTTACAAATGTGAGGCCGAAAATTTTTAGCATCCAAAACTTGTGATGCTCTTATATAGTGACGTCAGCGTAAGACATGGAACTCCTAACTCAAAAGGAGCACACTCTTGACCATAACATCAGTTGAGCGTCCACAGAAGTTGAAAGAGGAGGAGAGGCTGACTAAATAACATCTTTGCCTTTCACCGATAAGGAGTCATAACAACTATTTTGTTGCACATGTACATACATTTACACACACTTGTAGATACATTAAATTCAACTTGACTGCTCATTACCTCGGTATTCATAAGACAACTAGAAAACACCACACCGCCAAAGCTTCATAAACCTATTGAAATGAAACACTTTCAGGTTGTCATCTCAAAATAATACACTTTGAAATGCTCTCCGAACATTTTTCCGCAATTTCCCTTCAAAATATTCAAACATTATCCTTGAAATATTTGAAAACATTTCGGTTCAACTCGCACGCACTATTCAATAGTCGAGATCACTTCATACCCATTTTTTTGTTATTCGCACAGCTCTACCATACTATATATTCAACGTTATAAAAGAAACGTAACACAGCAGTGACAAGATTATGCACATGTCATCTGACCCCAATATTATCTTGCTAATTGCATGAGCTCGACGTCATTCATATTCCAACACAGCGTTGGACATCTTCCTTGCTTCCCTCTCCTTTTCTCTAGCTCCTCACCTGCCCCAGCGTGGCGTAGTTGTACGCTGACAGTCCATCTTCATAGAAGTACGGTGGCCTGAACCTCTGGTACAGCCTGATGGGCTGGTCTCCAGCGAGCATCATGGCCTCCAGCGCGGCCTGGACTAGTGGAGGCTGTGCGTGTCGGATTCTCAGCTCCCTCAGCCACACGTACAGGTAGTGGTGCCTGCTCACGTCTACTCCATCGAGTAAGTACACCGAGTTGTTCTTCACTGCTGACGCCGGGTACTCCAAGGCGCGTCCCAGATCTGTCCAGTTCTTTCGTGCGTGACCCGGTTCTTGCGTAACCGCGACAAGCGTGTCCATTATCGACGCCATCATGTTGGCCACTTTGAGTAGACGCTTGACTGGTACCTCGAATTCAGCTGCAGAGGGCAGTTATTACTATCGCGTGAATAAAAAAGACACTAGATAGCTGCTAACATAACATATGCGAATTCGCACACGTGTACCACGTGGACAATTTTGCTCACGTTGTGCTCACTTTACCAGATGGCCTGATATGCTGCTTGCGGTGTCCTTCAAAAGGGCACGGGGTGTTAAGTTCTTTTTTGGAGATGCTTATAAAGTTTGAAACCTGTAAGCGAGATTACTTTTATGTTATAAAGAGCCATAATATTTATTCGTGGACCGATGATGTGACAGATGTATTATCGTTCTTTTTTCTTTCAACTCCAAAGTTTCAGTCCCGCTTCCATTCTTGTGTCATTAGCATTTGATCACATGCATGAATGCAACTACATATTTTTCTATGCGATAAAGAGCATATATCTATCTATCTATCTATCTATCTATTTATCTATCTATCTATCTATCTATATTCTTGTCTATCTCAAAACTTTGGGTCTGAAAGAGACACCGGAACTCTAAACTTGGCACGCTCGCAAACCTACGAGCGCCTTAAACAACGTGATATATATTGCTTCCGTATGCTTCAAGAACAAAGACATGCCCTTCTTTTGTCTGTCTTTTTGTTGAGTGAGCAGTTTTAAACAACTTGGTTTAGTTTTCATACTGCAAAACAACACAAATGCCTCCTAATGTTATAGTACAGTCAGGGCTATGAAAGTGCTCTATTAAAAAATTGCCCGCAGCTTCTTTCGGGGGAACACTGAGGAGGATGCGGAGCATATAATTGGTTAACGGGGTGTTAAAGTGCGACTTACTTGCGTCGATGGCTAAATTGGTTAACGTGGTTGTGAAATGGGGTGTTAAATGAGTGAACACGTACGGCACGTATGCGAAAGGGACGTCGATCATTCTGTTTGTGGATTCGTTGGCATTCATTTCACGGCGACTTCGGACGTCGACGCGCCGTACAAACCAACGGACGAGCGGCAACTGAACGAGCGAGCGCTGACCTTGAGTATATATACAGCGCGACGGCGCATGCGCTGTCAGCTGTCGAATGTTCTCGAAGGAGAAGCGCGCGCGCGGCACAGATGGCGACGGCGCGACGGCGCATGCGCTGTCAGCTGTCGAATGTTCTCGAAGGAGAAGCGCGCGCGGCACAGATGGTGGGCGACGGCGCGACGGCGCATGCGCGCGCGTCAGCTGTCGAATGTTCGAGAAGCGGTGCGGACGGCGCGGACGGCGCACTACAAGGCGCGAGTATAAGATGCTTCCGCATCTAAAACATTTTTGCCGCTTTGGTGTCAAGTGGCGGGCAATGCATGCGTACACTTGATGGCAAAATCAACGAAGCAGAGATGGCGTCAATATCAGAATTGGTGTGTTGACGAAAACAACGCTCATTTTCAATGACAACGTCGTGCGCCTCTAGTTGAGAAAACAAGCGATTAAGCCTGAGCCAACCACCTAATGCATAATATAACTAAGCTGTGGTCCGTTAGAGCAATGACGTGGGCACAAAAAGTGAAACACAGTCGAGGACAGCGAAGCGTTATGCGAAGTGGGGAAAGGGTGGCAGGCACAAAATGTGATTGACCCACGCTACACACGGCAAATTGGACATCAGTGGGAGAGGCCTTTGTTTCACAGTGGGCATAAACGTAAGCTGGCGACGATCATGATGATTATGACCATCATACAGCTACGCTGATCGCGGTATCTCAGAATGATCGAGATAACAGTGGAAGGCACCCAGCCGCATGATAGGCGATGTCTGTCGAAGTGCGATATCGCAGCTTGTGATAATGGATGTGAAACTTGGTGTGATTGAACACTTAAAGAACTAGCAGTCTGATCAGCACGTTGTCACATCTATTCACCCGATAGACTGAGGACCTGATAACCTAAACCACTACAAGTGAATAACCAATGAACTTGTTGCTAGCACTGTATTCTACTAGCACTAGTAGTTCTACTAGCACTGTATTCTTCAATCTGTATTCTGCAATCTGCATCCTTTATTCTGCATTCTGTAAGCTGCTTCATTATTCATCTGTTGCGGCACTCTTGAACAAGGTGCTTTCTGTCCCGTGCGAAAAAGACTCTCTCAAGACAATTTGCACAATTTCAGAAATCTTCTTCTCCCGCAGCATTAATTAACACCTGGATTGCTTGCATTTCTTTTTTGAGGACTGACTCGTCACTAACAACTTCCCTATGAAAATGTTGCGTTTCACTGATAAAATCAATGTTGTTCATGACCCGCTAGTAAAGCGCACTTTAATTGCGCGACAATAGGCACAAAGGAAAGATCACCATTGTGGGACGAAGGAACACCCCTGATGTGTTATGCAACAGCAGAATGCCCCAAATGTACTCTTTTTTTTTTTTGAGTGATCATCAATGTCTTAGTGGCCCACAGTGTTTCGATACATGCAAATATGAATTGGTGTTTCGTATAATATACTCTAATCGACAGCTAAAAATGGCTCCTCCTAGAAAAAACTTTGATTTTTGTATGCTAATACACGTACCCAGGGTAATCGGCATTACGCCGCCAGGAAAAATCAAAGTTTCGTCGGCGTACTTCTTGCAGACGCTTTCTTTCGTCATCTGAAACGAAAATATCGGCACTGCATGAGTATAGTACCAGGAATTGTTTATGTCATTCGGCTGTGCGAATTACGCTATCTGGCACTGAAGAGATTATTTGCTGCTCTAAAGAACGTCGTAGGCATAAAATACAGAGACGCACACGCACACGTTTCACGGAGTATTTTTTCAGCTGACCACTGACAGCAGCGGCTGTGTAGTTATGTAAAGGGGTTTTGCTTTCTCTCTATTATAGCGCGTCCACTAATGAGCATAGCGTACATGCGTAATTGGCGTAGCCAGACGACTGGTGGAGGAGATAAGAGGCGGGCATGACTGAAACCTTTGAAATTTCTACACGTTGTATGCACATATATACACAGGACACATACTACTATTGCATGTACGAACATTATTGATTTCATTTACATGTGGGGTTTAACGTGCCCAAACTATCGTATGATTATGTGAAAGATACCGTAGTGGAGGAATCCGAAAATTTTGACCCCCTAGTGTTCTTTAACGTGCATTCAAACCTGAGCACACGGGCCTCAGCGTTTTCACCTCCACCTTCAGGTATATACGAACAATCGTAAAGGTAAATTGATACCCCTTCCCCACCCACTTCCTTTTAAAAAAATCCGGGCATATACGTATGTCTGGCTGTATGCTCCTTTTATGTATCTGTGCTTGCGTGGATGGTGTAAGTAAGTGTCTGGTTGGGCGGCTGACTACTATACGTGAACTCAGTATCAAGTGCACTTTTGTTACATTCGGCACAGCGTTGCTTCCCAATTATTGATGTAGGAATCATGGTTACAAAAAACTGATTGGTAGTCTAACTGGTACTGCATATCATAAGGTTTCGCAGCGCGCGATGGCACTGAATAAAACAAGCACCTTTTGTCATATTCGCGTGAATTCCTAAAGCCGTAACCACACTTTCATGTTACAACTCGTCAGCGTGTAGCGTGCAAACTTTGCACCACGTTATAAAAAGAGGGCACGCAGCTACAAACACACAAAAAAGCTATGTGCTCCCTTTCCCAATGGGAGAGAGCATGGGTTCGAATCTACATGCGCGTGCCGATGCATTGTAACGCGCGCGTGTGATTGGGGCTTAAGAGTAAAGCATCCGTGGGTGAGTGCTGGCGTTAGCCTCGCTGCCGACTTGCCTCAGTATAACCAGCGCGGTAGAAGCGCCGCAGACCATTCATGAGCTTGATTACGCTGTCCTTCGTGTCCAAAAGAAGCAGACCCAGGTGGAAGGCCAGCATGCGACGCATGGCTGTGCTCTCGTTGGAGCGCGCAAAATGCCCCAACACCGCCAGGGCTCGCCGGTTTGCGTACACCACGTCGTCCAATTCAAAGTTCGAACGTCCGTACAGCACCAGCAGCTCTTTCCAACGAGCTACGCGGAGAAAAATGCGCTAAGCCGACATGGACCGCTTTTCTTTTGAATACTACAACCAGCAATGTAGTTCAGAAAAACACATCCACCGGGTTACTATTTTCTCGTCAGCACGTGAAGTGTGAGAGATGTGACCACGTCTTCTTTTTTTTTGTTTATTACCGAAAACGTGCAGAAGCTTGTCTTCACCAGTTACCCCAATAATGAAACTCTTTGGCAAGTTCTTTTATGATGTGAGGAGGAAAATAACACTCGCGCAAAGGAAACACAAACGACATAAGTAGTTTCGTCTACTCTTCGATCATGTAACGCTGTCTCTTTGAGCTACCTATTCGAGGCCGTGAAAGCAAATTCAAAAAATAAAAGACGGTCAGTGCAACACCACAAAAAAAGTTCACCGATGCTTAACGTCCCACAAAAAGTTTTCAGTCACTGCCACCAGTGAAACTATTCTACTCGCTTTCATTATATCTTGTAGTTTCATTTTTTTTAGTGAGCAGAAAATAACTTTGCACTCATCCTCGTTAACCCAATGCGAGCAGCCACTTCCACCTATGACGGGCTGCTTCGACAGCTGCACAACAAGCATTATTATTTGCGACTATTAAAACACACCTATGTGATCAGTCACATGCCATATTTCGTAAGTATTTGGTTGTGAGAACTATGGACAAGTGGTATTTAGTGTGCATTTTGATGCGTGATATGCGATGCCTCTGAATCTTTGTTAAAGCGCATTAAATGGTTAATGTGCTTACAATGACATTTCACTCAATGGTGAAACGTAATGGTCACGATGAAGCGCCTCGTCAAGATGGTTTATAATGACAAGCGTTCAAACTCAAACACTTTTGTGGCAATGTTAATGTAACCCTGCTTTCAACGTAATACAGAAGGGCAGGGGAGCTCAATGCGCAATAGTGAGAAAGAAAGAGCCCACTTTGCCAAATTGAGTTCTCACTCAATAGAACGCCGGGCACCTCATATGTCTTTTCATTTTTCTATGAGTGCTCGGCATAACTCGAACCCAGTGTTAGGCGGGTTCTCTGCCACATGTCTACCGCTGACGCTTGATGCCTTTGAGGTTTTTTTTCCTATATTTCAAACCTCTACCGATTTCCTACTCCACCACTGACGGTGCACCTTCTTAAGTTATATGGATTCCAGAAATTCGGGTCCTTTCATAACCCCATGCCTTCTTTCTTCCCTCCACACTGCCTTTTACATGAAGAGCGTTGCGGTACCTGCCCGAGTGTATCCGAAGGCTAGAGACTCTCTTAAGGCATAGCGTGTCCAAGAAGCACTGACTAATACTAATTGGTTTCGCGTTAGTGTTCGTCGTTATCAACACCGTTTATAAGCGTATATATATAAACAAGAACAAGAAAAAAAAACAAAACAAACGGGGCTTGCCTCGTTAGCCCGTTTGTTTCGTGTTTTTCTTTTTCTTTTATCTTCGTTGCCTCCAAACTGTGAGGGTGACCCTCTGCTACGGAAACTTCGTACCATTTGGCTTAGAGCCTGCGAAGGTTCGTCCACCAGCCGAAACTGTTAGGATTGAATAAATAAATTAATATTTTGTTTTCTATACCACGCTATTCTTGAAGTTATATATATATATATATATATATATATATATATATATATATATATATATATATATATATATATATATAGATATATATATATATATATCTATATATATATATATATATATATATATATATATATACATCAGCGTATGTCTCACCGGCACTGATGTCGTCTTCGGTGTAGTTCGCCAATTCAGCAATCTGCATCGCTTCCATGCCACCCTCGATCGTCTCGTTCGTGACGGGATCAACTTCGCCCTTCACTATTTCTGAAACTGAGCAAAGCGAGAACTGTTGTAAAGAAAAAAATGTGCAAAGCGAAGAAGATAATTCGTGTGAAAGTCAGTGGTAGGAGATAGAAGAGACACAGCGACTAGTATCTAATATTTCGCTTGAAAAAGAACCTGCACTACATTTGAAGTTCTCCATTGAAAACTTCTGAAGATTTATCGATTGGATACATTGTGTTAGTGCAGACTAATGTCGATAAACGTTCAAGCCTTGCCTCTCTCCCGTCTCCCCTGCAGTCAATGACGGCCAATTATGTAACACAATACTAATCTCCGTTTTAAGTAGCTGTTATTGCTGATATTGAGACTTCCGCTTATCCGTCACACAAGTGATGATACGCTGAACCACTCCCGTTTTCAAAAGCATCTTTTTTCTTAAACGACATAGTAGTCTGGCCCTTAATTTTTCTCAGAACAACAGTTACGCAACAAAAATTGAAAAAATGAATATTCGCACTACTGTTCGACAAGTGCCTGCCTCTTCAAAGCACCAGTACTGCTTGAAAAAACTGGTTCAGATTCGTAGAGCGTCTTAGTGTACTGATAATGCACACGATAAGCACTCACACTGTACAGCCTGTCAAAACGTCAGCACTGACGCCATAAGAAAAATAAATTTGCGTTGCACATCAGAACAGCTGTTTCTTTATGTTGTTGTTGTTGTTGTTGTTGTTGTTGTTGTTGTTGTTGTTGTTGTTGTTGTTGTTGTTGTTGTTGTTGTTGTTGTTGTTGTTGTTGTTGTTGTTGTTGTTGTGTTGTTGTTGTTGTTGTTGTTGTTGTTGTTGTTGTTTGTTGTTGTTGTTGTTGTTGTTGTTGTGTTGTTGTTGTTGTTGTTGTGCTCAACAATGTTAGCTTTGAAAAACATTTTACGTGCTGCCGACGCTGTATGAGAAAGTGCGTGCTTACTTTCGCTGTCACCAGCGGTAAGCTCCTTGATGTCCTCGGGCTTTTGATCCAAGGGTACCAGAGTCTTGTTGTAGAAGCCGGCTGAATCTCGCTCGCTCCAGTAGCGGAAGTAATGCTTCGCCCTTTCTGTAATGTCGATCTGTGAGGAATGCAAGCAGGAAAAAAATAGTCAAGTATTAAGAGTTGATTCGGCCTTGCGTGCGACCATGAAAATAAATAAAGGAAGTAATACCGAAGAGAAGGCAAAGACAATGATGTTTCACGGATTATAATAACCATGATGTTGTAACCTATGACAGACGAATGCTGCTAAGGACTTGCACATAATCGGTGCAAACAATAGATAGTATTTTTTACTCGAAGGCAAGCTGTGAAATTTATTTCTTTATTTATTATACATCACACGTCCGAATACCTGACCTAAGACAACCAGTGAGCATGCGATAAAAATAATGAGTCGGGTGTGGTGGTGTGTCGTGTGACACCGTCATCAATCGCATCTGTCTGCAAAATACGAGATGCCAGTGTCGGGTATGTGTCAGTAAGAAAGGTGTTTTATTTACTGTTTGTATTATAAAAGCATGAACGTCAATGTTGTGTAATAGGTACGCGGTACACACAAAGAATATTGACGCGTTATATTACTCATAATAACTTGATAGTTGCGATAAATGCCACGCACATCCTAGTCTGATTTCTGAAATGGAAGCTTCGCTTAAGGTTTGCCGTATTCCCAGCTTTGTGGCCGCGCTAAAAGAAATGTATTCATTGTATGCGTTTCATCTCGATGCTGCCCTGCATGAGATTAAGGATGGAAATGGGAATTGATGAGCGTTCTATGAACTCGTTAAAATAATACAGCTGACGAACGTGCACTGTTGGAGTGTATACATAAAAAGAGCCTACTTGGCATCTTCGTTTTTCAAGGGAGGCGACGTCTCTTCCTAGGCATGTTTCAAACATTTCTGTGCCTGAGCATTGTGTTAATACTTTGGACGACCATTCTCGACTAAGTCTGTCATTCTCGACTAAGTCTGTCGGAGGCCTTCCTTTGTTAGGTTTTAAACTGGGGTGTAATTAAGCGACCAACAGCAATAACGTGAGGGCAATCATGAGTACCAAGATGGAAACCTGATGCCAATTAACACTCCGGAAATGGCAATCAGAATGCAGTGCGGTCATAAAATACAGAAATGCAGTTAACTTCATAGGTTTGTACAAGGAACTCATTTCGGTAAGCAGGAAGTGGCACAACGAAGGGTTGGTACGACCCGCTATCCTCATTAATAGTGAGGCTAGACCAGTCGGCTGTTTGATGTATTTGTCGAGAGAACATCATTAACATCTACCGTCTCCGTAGATTTGCATGCACAGAGCTATTACGCAGTTACATTACAGACATGCACGACCCTGACGTGAATGGTGGGAACGAACAGCAAAATCCACAAAGCTTTTATTAATGTTTTAGCGCAGGCCCTATACTATTACATGTATATGCTATAATGAATTGTCGGAGGTACTACCCTTTCCAATTTCACCTTTGACCGCCGGGGTGGGCTAATGGTTATGTTGCTCTGCTGCTGACCTGTACATCTTGGGATGAAATTGCAGCCACATGGGGCCACATTTCTGATGGAGGTGCGAATAATCGAAGCTCGTGTACTTACACTTAGGGCACACGCTAAAGAACCCGAGTGGTCAAAATTCCCTGATGGCGTCTCTCGTTATCATATTGTGATTTTTGGGACGTGTAAGACCATTGATTGGCATCACAACTTTATCTGAGAGAATTTCACGCCTTCTGAAAAGCTGATCGAAAAATTCAAATTTCTAAGAAGATGCATCATATTAAATATAAACACGCTAAAGAAAACCTCAACTACTTATAGTCGTTTACAGCCTGGGAATAAATATATGTTCAACCCACAGCCACCACGGCCACCATCCGCAGAGAATTCCATGGATGCTTCATTCTATCACATTTGCTCATTTCCATCATATCAAGTACTTTTCGGGCCATTCTAATACCGTATTCATACAAACATATGCTCATGTGGGTAGTCTTAAATTGAAAACTGAAATTTTCGCACAAGTGTTATCAGATCTTCTGATATAAGTGCTTTGACAAGTACCCCCATTTCAAGTAGGGAAGAAATATCAAGGGCTCGTTTTTTAACACGAAAGTGGTTAATTCCGAGGTCCACTACGACTCCGTGACGTATTTCCGTCATGAATATGACGTTGTAGAATATTACTAACAGATTGCAAACAAAAAATCCTAGCATATCTGCTGAATAATGATGAGCGGGGCAAACCATTCGTTCTTCCATCCGTCCGTGTGTCCGTGTGTCCGTACATGCGTCCATGCGTCTGATCGCGTTCGAGAATGCAGACGGTGCGCGGGTAACACTGGTGAGACGAGAGCCAAAGAAGCCGAGCGCAAGCGTCTTCAACGCGCCCGCCACTGTGCTCCGTTTATGGCCACCAATGGTCTACCACGTACGGCGACTATCCAGGAGACTCAGAGAAGCACTCGCTTACGCACTATGCAGACGGCGCGTGGGTGAAATCGACAAGACGTGAGCCAAGGAAGCCGAGTGCAAGGGTCTTCAAGGCGCCCGCCACTCTGCTCCGTCCATGCTCCACCAACAAGCCTCCACGTACAGTGACTATCCAGGAGACTGAGAGAGGGACTCGTTGGCAAAGCGCGCGCAGCAAGCAATCGGAAAGTAGAGGCATTTTGGAGAGTAGCAGCCGAGTAACGCTATCTTGGAAATGAGACGAGAAATGGTCGTTCATTTCTTTTGCCTTTTCTTTACGTCGTTCATTTCTTTTGCCTTTTCTTTACGGTCTCTTCTCGGTTACGCGTGACTATCCCCAAGTTTATACTATTAGGAGCTTCTTCCTTAAAACGAGAAGGAAAAGTTCCACAGCAGGGCGTCGAACCAGCGACCTCTTGCTTCTCAGCACGGGATATGAACAACTGCACCACAGACGCACACTTCTCTAACTTGTCAAAGACGAGCCACCTATGTACACCATGTACCGCTGGTGGTCCTCAGAGTTTGGAAAAATCAGCACGTTTACGTAATCAGTAGCGAAATGGTACGACAAATGCGCGTCGGGAACGCACTGTAAAGGTCGTCGTGTTGCGCCGCCCCGCGTCGCTCCACATGGCGTGGTCAAACAGCGTATATATGTTCTCTAGCGCAGTGGCTCACTCGGGTGAGCGCGCTTATCTCAGAATTCGGATTTCTTGTACTTCTTGTGTTTCCACTGCAACTTTGCTTTGGAGTTAAGGCAGTTAGAGATCACACGAACGTCAATTCACTGGCCGCGTTTCACTGGCCGCGGCCAATTTCACTGGCCGCGGCCAAACGCGGCCAATTCACTGGCCGCGTTTACGAAAAGAGTGCACTGTTCACACACGAATTAAGAATTGTGGTGGTTGTTTGTCTGCACTCGTCCCGCGTATGCTCATTTCGTGCGTGCTTGCTGCTGTGAAGTTTCGAGCTGCTTGCCGTTTTTCGCGAGACATTGCAATTTGTTTCTGTAGCATTCATTTCTTAGCCCATGTGACAAAACAACGCACAATGAATGCTCAACTACGTCTGCCAGGACCGGTTTCACTTTCTTGTTATACCGATTTTGAAAAAGTGGGATCAACCACGTTTGTTTTTTTTTACTTACATGACCTTATTGAATAAAACACACCTAAATACGCAACAAAGTTTTCGTCCCGTAGTTTTACAGTGGGGAAGTGTGTATTAGAAATTAAAGGTATGCTTCTGAAGAACGCGTGTTATTCGAAGGCTCACGGTTTGGTTCCTGCGGGTACGAATCAGTATTTTCGTCCGCTTTACACTCTTCACATCTATATCTTAACTATTGCAATAGGCTGAAGCAGTATAACCAACCTTCCTGTACCTTTCTTGGCTACATTATTTGTTCCTTTTCATTTAGGTTCTTCTTCAAGAGAACTTACATGTTTGGATATGCGAAGTATTCACATCAACGCAGAAAAAGCTATTCTGCAGGCTGGTTCCCTTTTGAGCCATGACTTCCTCACGTAGGTGACCGACAAACACGTTGAATTTTGGCTGTCGGGGCTTGTATTCTTTGATCGTAGCCAACCGTAATCATCATCATCCGCCTGATTACGCCCACTGCAGGACAAAGGCAACTACCTTGTTCTGCCAGTCAACTCGGTCGTGTGCTTCTGCTGCCACTCTATATCTACAAACTTCCTTATCTCATCTGCCCTCCTAACTTTTTGTCTTCTCTTCACCCACTTGCATTCTCTAGGAATCCAGTCTGTGATCCCTGATGACTAGCGATTATCTTTCCTTCGCGCTGCGTGCCCTGCACAGCTGCTTATAGAGGTTTTATTTCATTTTCGAAGAAGAGGCGCAAAAAATGCCGTCGTACGCCCCCTACTCACCCGCAGTTCGAACGGCTCCGACGGGTCCCTTGTGTAGCGGAAGCGTCGCACGAACGACACGATCGGGTGCAGGCCGTACTCGAGTGATAGCTGTACCATCCTTTCCACTGGCTCTTCCTTTTCATCGGCCACGACGTTTGGGAAGTAAAGCTTGAAGTACTCCGTCACTTTCTGCACCACCTCGAGGGAATCCCTCAGGGACTCGCTGTACAAGTAGCACTGGTGGATCATTATGTCTCGCAGAAGTTGCCCGCCTGACTGCACTCTTGGCGCTCGTCCATGTGCCAGGCTTTGCGGAGCCCAGAACGACTGGCCCAACGTATCGGCTCCCGCCACCGGAGCCTCCTGCGCAAACGCGGGTGCAGCCAATTAGGATCATTACTGCAGTTCTCTGGAAACGTGACTTTCTTTACGTCCTGTGTGTGGTATACGGCCTGACGGGAGCGCAGACAGTTTTAGTTTTGAATGAGCAAGAATGTGCTGCACCGCTGTAGTGATGGTGAGGCCTTAATAGGGACCTGAATTTACTAAACCTAATTACAGCAAGTTCCATATTCACAAAATTCCCTCAAGCTACTCCTTTTAGTCGTTGACTACAGCCTAGCACATTACTAGCGAAAACAGATGTACAATGACGGAGAGCCCTTACGAAAGTTTTACTAATCGGGCTCCAGAATTTTTCTTTCATGGTGTGACTCTTCAGCCATTCCTGATGACTTGCGTATATCATTAGCGAATTAGGATCACCTAGGAGAAATCGCATTCACGGAAAAAAGAAGCTCTGTTGGCTATGCCTAACACCATGCCATCACCGTTATGGAACCGGATTATAATTATCGGGGCAACGCGTTCAGTTGTCTAGTTGATCCCAGAAACTGGACGCTATAGATATATCAAAATAGCCTACTGATACTAATGGCTGTCATGCAGTTTGTTATACGCTACTATGGAGCAGCTGTGCATGATTTTCGAATGAAACTATTGTGGTGAGGCGAATGACAATGGTGTGCACGAGTTTCATGTTGTATCGACCTTTATGATGATTACGCTATACAGGGTATTTTAGCTAAAACCAAGCAATAAAAATTGAAAATGAGTGCTACGCGTTTCCAGTTAGTGCAGTACTGTTCTTAGCTATATGTAGCACGTCATAATATCTTTTTTATTCGCCTAGCGCAGTAATTAACAGATTGATTATTGAACTTTTCAGATACTGACTCTAGAGAAAAAAGTTCAATACAAAGTTTGTAACTCTTATCCAAAAATAACGAAATTTTCAAGTCATGGTAAGATATAAACGCTGGCTAATTTTTTTCCAGGGTTTGTTTAAAGTGCGAGAAATTAAAAAAAAATACCACGTGATTGCCACCTGCTTTAAGTGCCCTTAAATATAAGTTGAACAAGTTATCGAAGGCTTCTCGCGCATGAAGGTCCCTTGAACAGGTTATCAGTGACTACGATGTACGTTAAGCGATGGTTGGATGGTACCATTAAAAAAACAGGGGGGGGGGGGTGCGAAAAAAAGAAATGAAGACAAAAACCTTCGATGAAAAAGCGGCTTTCACGTGCCTTGCGATACGAGACCGGAGGCAGCACTCGACGCAGCGCAGACGTAGTTTTTTTTTGGGCCAGCGATAAACATGATGGTGGGGGAGAGGGCCCGAAATTAAATCGTTGTCGTTGGCCCGAAAAAAATGACTTCGCTAATTCGTTCAACTTACATTTGAGGGCACTCAAAGCGCTGTACGTTAGGCGGCAATCACATGGTATTTTTTTAATATCGCGCACTCTAAACGAACCCTGGAAAAAAAATAACAAGCGTTGCTATTTTTGCGTAACTTCAAATTTTAGGAGCGAAGCTCCATATGGCGTGGCTTGGGCGTCCCTCGTATGTAACCACCAGTGGCCCATACCCGAAATAGGTATAACACTTGACCTCCAAGGTGGTGCCAGTGAGAGATTTCTTCTGTGCGTTGTTTAACAATAAAAAATAGTGCTCAATGTACATGCCAATGGCTGCTAATGGGGAATGAGAGACATGAACATTCGGCTTTTTTGTCAACGCGCACGCTGCGATCCCCATTAGCAGCCATTGGCATGTACATTGAGCACTATCGGACAAGAAAGGGATGCTACATTATACTCGCTGGGTGTAACCTCCTTAGCTTTAGAAAGGTTTAGCGAGCGTTGAGCCGCAGTGCCATGAATACAATGAACTTGTATATACCATGAATGAACTCAAGGTGGTTAAAAATGAGAAGTAGATACGAAGCGCAAGCCGTAAGAAAGTAAAAGCCGAATTCTCCTGTCTCTCATTTCTCATTAGCAGCCATTGGCATGTAAATTGAGCCCTATCTGACAGGGAAAGGTTGCTACGTTATACTCGCTGGGCGTAACCTCCTTGGTTTTCGAAAGGTTTAGCGAGCGTTTGGTCGCAGTGCCATGAATACAGTGAACTAGAATATACCATGAACTCGAGGTGGTTAAAGGTGGGAAGTGGACCCAAAGCGCAGGCCGTAAGAAAGTGTGCGTGTGCCACCTCTCGTTTAGTCCTTGGAATGTCCGCTGGATGGCGGTGCTTCTATATGGGGAATATATGATAAAAAGATGCGAGATGGTGGGACTTGGAGTGTTGAATAGATGAACGAACGGACACACTATATGATAAAAAGATGCGAGATGGTGGGACTTGGAGTGTTGAATAGATGAACGAACGGACACACAAACAGATGCATGGATGGACGCATGAACGGACGCAGGGGTGGATGCATGAAAGAACGCAGGGACGGGCGCACAAACAGACGCATGGACGGTCACACAGACGGACGCATGGACGGACGAATGCTTCGCCCCACTCTCCATCATTCACTCCGTGGATATGCTGCCATTTTTTTGTTATTTCTGGACAAGAGCTACAAGTCTTGCACTAAAATGTTTTGTCTAGAGTCAGTGTTTAGAAAGCTCACTAAGCAATCTTTGTTAATAACTGTGCTTGGCAGATCGAAAAATATATTTTCACGTGCTACATATGGCAAAGAACAATACTGCGCTTGCTGGAGACACGTAGCACTCGTTTTCAATTATTATTGCTTGGTGCTTTTCAGCTGAAACACCCTGTATGCTGTTGCGCAGCTACCTTTTTTGTGAAAGGTCTCCCTACGTTGCCAAAATAGATTTATTGTCTACCTCAGTCTAGACGCGAGTGCCAGTGGTGGAGTGCTTCGCAAGTATATATCGTTAAGGCGCAGGTTTCACCGAAATTACCGAAAACGCGCGGGATGGCTGCTAAACTTTCAAAATGTACGGAAATTTCCTTTCTTCAAAGCAGTCTTTTCAGTTAAAGCATGGCTTATTCTGACAGTTCAAAATTTGTTGAAAGCTTGATATGCGGCTTTCAACCACGACAATCTGACTCTAAAAAGAAGCTTCGCTTTCATTGCCTATGCGTGTATTACACAGGAAGGGTTCACAAGAGGCGGCGACGTGTGATGACTTAATACACCACTGACGTGATACACCACTCGATGCACGGATTCCGAATCTGTACTATTATATAATGAAGCCAAAATGACCGAAAATGTGAAGGCACTATCAAAACTATAGCTTGATCTGCTTGACGTGACCAACGTCGATCCCAGTAAAGGTTAAAAGTAATAAATCACAACAATAATGACTAGAACGTTGCACACACATTAACCGACGAACTCTTAGATGTGTCACTTTTTGTTTGAGGTTATTTATGGTTGCTTCTGCCATTTAAAGGGTGCTTACAGCTTGGAGAGATTAGGCGAAACACTCCGGTAATTATAGTTACAGCTCCCATGGCAGCATACTAAATTTGGGATAACATCCTAGGGATAACCTCATAGTTTCTTTAAGGTTTATCCTAACCAGGCATAGTGTTGCCACATTTTTCGCGTAATGTTGCTACAGTGGGTTAAACCTAGTAAACCAACAGGAGCGAAAACAACAAAAAAAGCACAAGAGAAGAACGACGCGCAGTACCAGGACAGAACAGCAGATCACGACCATCATAATCGCGGAAGATCACTGAGAGCGAGCGTGAAATTGGGTTATAGTAGTCTTTGAAACGCAGAAACAAACAAAAAACAAAGAGTTTGAGAATTAAAATTTGGCAGAGCCCACGTACCTGGTAACCGACGTTATGCGAAGGCGTGGTGAGGAAGGTGACCGTGTTGCAATTTTTTTAAAGACGATAGTCTTTCTCGGAGACCTTCGACGGAAAAAATTTGGTCTGTCTGTCTGTGCATTTGTCTGTTTGTCCACTTTAACGATACCTCAAACGGCATTGAACGGCCGACCCCATCCGCAGCGCTCACCAATACTGCTCAAGGTTTAGCGTTCATAGTTGTGCGATTGTCAATTGAAAAAGCGAATATTGTGCATATCTAAGGAGCCATAACGACATATCTACGTTTTGTATGTCTGCCTTTACACTAAAAGAGGACACACACAAAACACTCTAAGGACTGTAGTGTTTAACGAGCTGCGCTGACACTGCAACGCGTCGCTCAAGAATAGGGAGCTTTAGAACACCGTTTGCAAGCGCTGCGGGCGTTGTGGGCGTAGCGGGCGCCATATGAGTTTTATAATAGCGTTTGCCCTACTGCGATCCGCAACGCACGATCGCAGCGACACCGTAACCTCGAAACCAGCGTTCGCGGACCACATGCGGGCCGCCATCACCACACGCAATTTCGGATTTTTTGCATGCGGTCCGCGAACGCAAACGCTGACTCGCATTACGACGCATGCGCAGTGGCAGTGACCGCACCGCAAGGGCTTCCGGTGCGCTATTCTAAAGCTCCCTAAGGTGTTTCCAACGCTTTGCTCTGACGGCATGGCACCTGCCCGTCGCTTTGCATTCTGCACCTTGTCACCTCCGTGACAGGCGCACATCTTTCTCCGTGGTCGCGCATGCCTTCGTTTTCGAAGATAACTGCCAGATGGCGCTCGTATTTAACATGCCTAGATGCGCTTGTTCTCCTCCGTTACACGCTCGAGGCGTTCTAACGCAGCGCCTCCAGAATACCATTCACCGAGTTTCTTGCGCAGAACATCAAATAAACGTTTTGCTCACTCTCTCCAGACGCAAGACTATCGTCTTTCGACGACATTTACAGTGTAACATGTAGATTCGGGCCAATTTTTTTTACCCACATACAGTTTCGCCGCACTCGTTATCACTTTAGGCAGCATTCCATGTGAATCTTAATGACACAACTTGCAAACAAGGCGACGAAATATCACCACAACGCGTTCAGTCATGCTGTCCTAATGAGAACACACAGAAACTACGTTTGCATTTTAAGACTAGTCCTGGCTGAATAAAACTATATTTTTTATGTGAATATGAGCATGATCATTAGGCAACAATGCATGTCACATTATTCAGAGAAGTGGTGCAAAATATTTTAACTTTATATTTTGAGTACGTTTTCATATTGCTCCATACGACTTAGTCTGTCACATATTTTTGGTCGCACCTGTATTGGCACAGTTTAAAGAACGGGGCTATGGTCCCACATTTTTTTGACGATGTTGGCGAATTATATCCTTTGATGGTGAATTTCAAGAACCGTTTGCTTTCCTTGTTCATGCTATGAAAGCCAGATACGAAAAGGAGGCACTTGAGAGGCGCACATTATCATGCCTAATTCTAACTTTACTCATTGTTTAGCATGTTGTTTTTGAACCTCGACTAACGGGAGGGGGTGGAAGAAAGGGGCTGCATACTTTGAAGCTCCACCCCTAATTTAGAACCCTGCACGCGCTTGCGACAAAAACCACTGCTTCGTATACGCACCTGAACGTTCTGTTCCCGGTGTTCGACGAGAGTTCGACGACTGCCGACGCTGCACGAAAAGAAGTTGAGGTTTTTGCACGGGTTCATGAAGGGTTTGATGGCCCACAGCAGCCTGTGACGGATGGCGAGACAGGCTGGAGTGGTGCAGCCTTTCATCCAAGGAAAGGCATCGGCGGTGGGGTGCATCGCAAATTTCACCCAGTACGAGCCCGATCCTGGTTCCCGCTTAGGCGCCTCAGTTTTATCCGGATGAGCAGTAGTTATCCGCTGCTGTTGGCAAAGCACACAAGCCGTGAGAACGGAAGCCTCACATGTCTAAGATAATGTAATGCACTCTCGAGTCAAACACGCAAGAGCTAATGAGTGTTCCAGCGACTTTTTTTTCGTTCATTTCTTGGAAGTTTTGAGTACTCGCTTTCAATATCATCATGATTTACTGTCATGCGAATAAGTTGGAGCCTTCATAATGCGTTCAGTAGCAGCAGTAGTTGGACATGTTGGCGTGGTTTCACGGTTAAAAACGACGGAAGAACACGAGACACGAACCTTAGGTTTCCTTTGTTTGTGTCTCGTGTTCTTCCACTGCTTTCAACCAGGAACTCCTAAGATGCTAACGTGGTTACTTGGGTGAGATGCCTAAGATGCCACATCGCCGTGACCAATCATCACCTGTGTGTTATAGATGGTCGCATCTGCGTTGAATTGTTTGCAAGCACCTTGAAGAACGAGAGTACAAACTATAGAGCAAGCTTGTTCAGTGCATTCAATGAGACCATAGCGATGACATCACGTTTACACCTTCCTTTGTTTCTATTTTTTCAGAGCCAAAGTCCTATTGCATTCTTATAGAAGTAAGTCGGAATTTTCTATTCGCTTACTTTCGGTAACGTTTTGGTACCATTTCTTGGTAACATAGGTATTCGTAGCGTTTCTTAAGCCGCTTGTGGCTATATAATTATGTGCCCTTTTGTTTAATAGAGATCACAAGCTCGCACAATGTTCATCGCCAAATTGTGCTGGCGCGTCAGGCTCTGTTTGGATATGAAAAGCATTTTTTTCTTTAACGATCGCAGATTCACATCTCTTGCTTAATCAACTAAATCCCACGTACTTTCTGAATCACTTTTTCATCGAACCAGCGAACCATCTTCGTTGAAAAGCAAAAGGCCAGGTCTTCTAAACATACTACTATATATCTGCCCTCTGCTTCTCTAGATTCTGAATTTTCAATTCATCGCACCAGAGTTAAAATACAACAGGATAGACAGCAATGCAGATGCAAGAGGCAAAACAGGCGAAATCACTTTTGTAAAGAGAGATACCCCTGAACTGCATTACTCAAAGGAGAGTGTCAAGGTCCTTTTTCAAAGCACCATCATCATTTATTCCTTGTGTCATCACGAGCTGGCTAGTGACAACTTCATGTAACAAGCCACTGCTACACCGTGTCATGTGCTTTTGCTTTCTCACTATCTCAAGCAAGTTTCGCGTCTCTTCCACTACCATGCCACGCTTTTTTAATCTTTTTTTTACATTTTTGAATACATAATTTTAAAGCCGTCACAGGACAAACATAGTCACCGTGTTCAAAGTATGAAAAATATTTCACAGCAACAGTCTTCTCCGTAGCTGTCGTAAACATATACAGAACGTTTGGAGCTTAAGTCAGATAAAAAAACGTGGCTGATCCCTTTCCCTAAAAATCGGTATAACACGAAAGTGTATCGTGTCGACAGAAAAGTAGTAGAGTGTTTATTGTGCATTGTTTCGCAGTAAGGGCGAAGAAATGAATGCTATACCGACAAATTTTAAGCTGACACGAAGAAAGGCCAGCATCTCCAACCTTCGAGCCCGCACCATAAGCAGAATGCACACATATAATGAGCATACACAGGACGAGCATGAACGAACAACTGTCAGAGCTCGACACTTAAGGCAAAATGCTAAAACAGAAAGAGACACGAAACGAACGCACAAGAATACACAGCACCATCCCGAACAGCTGTCACAGTTCTCGCTTCATCGTGTGTGAGTAGCACTGTAAGTTTCGTAAACACGGCCGCAGTAGCGAGCAATGTGACCTTCGTCCTCTCTCGTATCACCAGATAAGCACGCGTGAGAGGGAGACCTTGCCCTCGCGCACACCGAAACACGAGTGACAACGACCTTTCAAGCCTGCCCAACGCGCGCACTTTGCGCCATATTGCTGCTGATGGCGAAAACACTCTGAAGTTACGGAGCTCTGAGGACCACCAAACAACATACGGTGTATAAAAATAGTTCGCCGTTAGCAAGCTGGAAAGCGCGCGTTCTGTGGCCTAGTGATTTCGCGTCGCACGCTGTGGAGCGAGAGGTCGTAGGTTCAACGCCCAGCAACAGAACTTTTTCTGCTTGTTTTTCCTAGCAATCATTATATATTTTACAACGTTATATCCGTGACATAAGTATGCCAGTGGAACCGTGGTGATCCCTGGCATAAAGCACTTTCGGGTTAAATACACAAATTCTGGTGTAAAAAGATGGATTCACACCAGCGCTTCTCAAATATTCAAACGAGCCAGATTCGTGCAGTATGCCAGGACCGTTTCCAGGAACTTTTCAGCGAATCGTTGTTGCAAGTGTGGGTTCTTCTAAGCTTGAAAATACCAGTGCTACTTCTTTTATGAAGCATGATTGCCCACGGCTGACTCTCAAAGCACTGAACACGTTCGCTATTTCTGCGCATTCGTCTAACCCGGGTACGCAGGGTTGTCACGCGGCCAATCTAGCTTTTCCGTGGTTACTTCAGAAAATAAGAGTCTAATTACGTATGTGCACTGTAAAACTCACATAAAGTATATCACATAACATTAGAAAAGCAATAGTTTTTTCTGCTCTTTATGACGGCCGGCCGTCCCTCAAAGAAGCCTTCATATCGTTTATCCTACAGTACTGATGTGAGAATTACGTGAGCCTTGCTGAACTAGTCTTGTCGTTTCTCGTCCACAGGTCGTTTTCTTACTTACCAACCACTTTGGCGCCTAGCACCCTGTGTTGCGATTTTCTTTTATCTGGTCTTACCCCAACTTCTAACATCAAATTTTTCCAGGATGTCTTGGTTTTTAAATGCCGCAGAACTCCTTCACACATAGAGCCCTACAAATTGCAATAGCATGTGAAAACAGACACGCGATGTGAATGAGTTCGCTCACTACTTTGAGTTCTCATTCGTGCCATGTTTTCACAAACAATCTTGCTTTTAATGAAATTCTTAAACGCTTACCACGCTTTTGTTCTTCAGTCGGTCTGAAAGCTCGAAGTCTTGAAAATTTGGAAGGAGAGGGCTTGAAGTTTCCGCCTGTAAAAAAAAAGAAAGACTGCTTTTTTTGTCCGGGAAACATGACAAACACAGCATACTGATTTCTCTTCAGCATGTCGGTGCTCACTACTGATATAAAATCGGTTTGGATTAGTCATCCTGCTGTCTAACGAAACGTGCCTTCACTTTATTTACTACCAGAAATACGAAGAGCAATCACAAAGCTGACACTTTTCAAAGATATAAAACTGGATTATAGGCCGTTTTTTCTCTTCCCTTCACTTTTTAAACGTTGTCATTTGCAGTCTGAAAATGCACAGCTTTTCTTCCCTGATGGAAATATTGCCATGGCAGCGCACAAGCTCTTCGTATCCATGTTTTAGACACAGCTAATCATCTCTCATGTCAAGGCAGCATACACCCAATGCCTTCGTACACCTGCCAACCGAACAACTCGTAGCCTAGAGCAGTGCGATTCATTGAAAAACTTCGTTCAACCAAACGTGATACCAGAACAGTAAGCGTACGCGTTTGCTGTTTGCCAGTACGCTTGTGAACTTCGCGTGTGCGGAATGAACGTTCTTTTACACGGTTCCTATTGAAGTAGGTTTGCGTATAAGTCTGCTATCTTGTCTGGCTATCATCCGTAGTTACACGGTGAAGCCACGCCCTGTTATTGCAGCATACTTGCTTAATGGGACCCTGAAACACTTTTTCAAGTAACCATCAAATGAATTCACTACAACCGCCCATCGCCTCACGAATTCAGCGCCGCAAAATTTTTAGAATCCGTCCAGGACGAGTGGAGTGACAGAGAATTGTCGCACGCTGCAATCGCGTGCTCTCTTGTTCCGGTGAAAGCGCTGGAGGCTGAGGCTAAGCGGGGAGAGCGGGGAGGGATGGCAGGGGCGAAAAATACGTCAAGCGCACTGCGTGACCTTCAGAACTTTTCTCTTTTTTTTCATCAAATACGCTGCTTATTCCGTGTGATCGTGTGCGCACGCATGGACGAGTCGCAGCGTCCCGCGGCGATCCCTGCAACTACCGGGTGCGCCATGTTCAAATCAGCCAACGGCTGATAGATGGCCTCTACGCGCGATTTTTCAGCGTCTTCCGTCATTTCTCGAGTGAAGCGAAAGCAATTTTCAGATGACTTTCATAATTTATTGTAATTTTTAGGCAGCGTGTTACGCTATATTATTTGGCTCGCGTGTTCTTGGAAGCCTCTACTACAAATTCGGAGTATTTTCTGACCATGCTCAAAAAGTGTTGCAGAGCCCCTTCAAACCCGTCGCCGATCGACGAAACGTGCCGCCGATCGCTAGTCGGCTTTCCTGGCGTTTCGACTACTCGCAAAGAAAGAAGAAACAACTGCTCTCGGGCTTGTAACACGGGAGTATAAAACCGTTTTTTTAATCTATCTGGTAACGCAAAGCGCAAAGACGTAGCGTAGTCCTGAAAACATGCACCGCCACATGCACCTCCACAGCTGTGGAGAATAAGCAACAAGTAACAAATACGAAATATATGAGCTTCAAGATTTTGGCATATCCACGCAAATACATTGCTCTCGAAGCTTAAGGACATGAATCTAAAGGAAACAACATTACCAGTTCATAACTAACGAGCTACAGAGTGCACGACGGTCACTTGATAGATTCCACGTCCATGTCCTATGTAGACGGTGACCTCTTTCAGTGCTTCGGCCGTGCTTTCCGAACATGGCCTCTCCATCAGCTTCTACTGTGTGCATGGTTGCCAACGGCGTTGAAAAAGAGATGCGGACTTCTGCTACTTAAAGGTAGCTTTTACAGTAAGCCTAGTCAAAATTATTCCGAAGCGCCCCCTACGACTTGTCTAGGTATCATATTTTCACTGTGGCATAAAGAGTCATTAAACTTTTATTTTAGTTTTAAACAGACAGCTTGGTTCCAATATCGACGTATACCAAGATCAAGACGATGTTTCCTGTTTGTTGTTTATTATGGGCTACCCCACAGCAAGCGATTCTGCTGTTAAGATGATCGTCAAAATATAAGGTCCATGTTTTCTCTGCTTATTCCGGGAATAAGTTCTCTAAATTTCGGACACTGCATTTACAAAATCATTCCCTCGGAAGATATCCTGAATATTTTTTTGTTCCATTTGCGTCGTTAGTAAACGCAAAGTACAATACAGCTTCCTGAGAAATTTAGTACTCTCACATTAATTTGTACACTTTATGTTTGATGCAGCTAGCACATAAATATGATGGGAACCAGTGTACTGGACCTGAAGACAAAAAAAATTGACCTAGTATTTGCACGCATCACTGCAAATGTCAAAACACTGTAGCAATCTGTCTGGAAGCGCTTCAGGAGATATGGACGCTGTTTGACTGTAATCTTGGAAATGAAAGCTTGTGTAAAACGCAGAGTCACTGCTTGGTGGCAGCACCACGTCATCTTAGTGAAGCGCAGTAAACAGCAAGTGCTCTATCGTAGAGCCACATAGTGGGTGCTAAGATAACTAGCATGGCGACGACGACAAACATAGGACGAGCCCCGATCATCAGCTGTCTGAAACATGGGTCAGAATTTTGTCTGTGTGTCAAACTAACTGGTTTTCGCCTCAGTTTATTCCTCTAACAAGTCGTCCTGTGCTTAAGCTTAAGAGAACCCCATTTCTGACAAAACGTTACTCTCGCTCTGTGTTATTGCTTTGCGGAACTCTTATACCGCAGTTTGTTTATTGCTGTATCGTTTGCCTTCTGTTACGTCGAATGGTAGCATTTGAACCATGAAGGTCGAGCTGACGAGTGTGTGAAGTCACCTATAGTATTCTCGCTTTTTTGTTGTTGTTAAACACACTGTAGAGTCATAAAGATGATTGGTTGGCAGCGGCAATATTAAAGACTCCTTTTGCTTTCTTCTTTTTTTCTCAGTCACAACTTTCACGACACACGATTTCTATATAACATGAGTACTCACCCGAATCGCGTTGTAGCCAAGGGTCATGACGACGAACACGATCATGACAAAGAGCGTGAGGATGAGCCCGCACGCCACGAATCCCACCTTCTCATCAGCACCCTCCGTAGTGTCGTCCTGCTCTGACGCAGTTTTACTTGCGCCGGACTCGTCCTTCGACGGCGTCTCCACGAGAGCCACGTTCTCCGAAACGCTGGACGCACTAGCTGGCCTGAGAAAGGGCATTGCCAAGCTCTTTTTTCATTAGTCGCGAAGGTTTCTAACAGCATATTACCTGCTCGAAATTATAATTGCACTCCCTTAAAGTAAAAGAAAATTAAAATTTTCATACTTAAAATAATCAGGCTCCGCACGCCTCTTCATTTATGTGCAAGTAAGCCCTTGAAGCACTTCAAAATTCCCCCTCGCTGAGAAACTTAGCATATCTCGTATCATTATTATGCCTTTTTGTAAAGCCTTCTTTCTTAAGTATGAGAAAGAAACATGACTTGTTACTTTGTCAGAATTTCATGAATTCCCGCATAAATATATATTCATTAGAAAACACGTTAATCCTTGAGAACAGGAACGTGACTTGTTACTTCGTCTGCAATTCATGACTAGCCACATAAATAAATCTTCCTTAGAAAACACGTTAATCCTCGTTCAGAGATCAATAATATGTGTACGAAAAAATTTCTCGTACATTGTATACTTCCTACGCGCATGTAACTCTGTGATAGAAGGTTACTAAATAGATTGCGTATGTGTCAAGTGAGATCTCAGCAAGCTCCTTTTTTTTTCTTGGAGTTTACGGATCCTTTTTAATCATCACAACTGCACTTGTGTTCACTAAACGGCCGCTCCCCGATTCAATTGCAACAGAGGGCTCTCGCATTATTTCACAACTGCATTTCAAGACGGCAAGCTAGTACTACATTTCACGCTCTAAATGCTTGGTTTATCCTTTACGTCATGAGTCATTCTTTTTTTTGTTTAACTAAGCATACATTTTATCGGCCTACCTTTCTAGTCAGAAAGGTAAATCTTGAAATATTCTGCAGAAAATGGAAGTAATGTACAACAATACTCGGAAGAGAACAGCGCTTCAAGATAAATAATAGTGCACTCGAAGTTGTAAAAGACTACGCCTACTTAGGACTGGTAATTACCGTGGATCCGAACCACGAGGATGAAGTAACTAGAAGAATGAGCATGAGGTGGAGTACATTCGACAAGCACTCTCAGATCATGACTTGTAGATTGCCATTATTTCTCAAGAGGATGGTATACAACAGCTGCATCTTGCCGGTACTTACCTACGTAGCCGAAACCTAGAGGCTTACGAAGACGGTTCCGCTTAAATTGAGGAGGACGCAGCGAGCAATGTAAAGGAAAAGTTAGGTGCAAACTTAAGAGACAAGAAGAGAGCAGAGTGGATCAGGGAACAAACCAGAGTTAAGAATCTCATCGTGGAAATCAAGAAGAAGAAATTGACATGGGCCGGGCATATAGCACGTAGGCAGGATAACCGCTGGTTATTAAGGATAACTGACTAGATCCCCAGAGAAGGCAAGTGGGTTAGAGGGAGACAGAAGTTAGTAGGGCAAATGAGATTAGGAGGTTAGAGGGTATAAAGTAGCAGCAGCAAGCACAGGACCGAGTTGACTGGCGGGTCATGGGAGAGGCCTTTGACCTGCAGTGGACGTGGTCACGATGACGATGATGATGATGATGCAAAAGCATACATTATCGAAACATACCTTTAGGCTAATTGGTTTATTTTTGTGCAATATTTCTAAGATGTGTTGCAACTAAACGTTCCAAGTGAGCTGTTTCTTGTCTACAATTTTTTGCTTTGTGAGCCATCAAAACCCATTTACTTATGGTATACATATACTTTTGACATTTTTTCTCCCGATTAAAGTCCTCAGGGGGTCTAAATCGTATTTTCGTTCAACGTTGTAATGACAATAGTGCTTCAGCTTTTTGCTAAATGTATTTTGTAAATTCCTGGAAAGCGTATTATGCGTGCAAATGACTCGGTTTCGATGCCCTAGGCAATTACAGTAGAATAAAAAGGCCAAGAGCGGACCCGGCAGGTCGACAGAAAGCCATTCACGCACTTCAATACTCGTACACGCGTGCAAGGTATGGCATTCGGATGTTCTCGTTGTTTTCGAACAAAAATAGGCTCAGCAGTTGATGCGAAAAAATAAAAATAGTGCGAAGGTGTGCTTCCTACAACAACCCGCCTTAGTCCCTGGTATTCCAAGGGCAAAAGTGACAAGGAAATAGCTCTTGCACTGCGAAATCAGCCTTACGCGACCTTAATTATTGTTAAAAACCTACATGGCCACAAGATTTCACGTAACTCAATGGCAGGGAAGGCCAGACTGAGTGAAGATACGGGGAAGACTTGGCAAGTGATTAATATGACTAGGAGAGGGGCACCCTTCGTTTCAAGCTTTTGTGCGCACGTCTATGCAAATAGCCGTCACTTCAGAAGTGTCTGTGAATATCTTCTCTAATCACTTACACTGCATCGCTGCTGCCGCTTGGCTGCGCCGCCACTGGTGGGACTTCCGGGACTCCCTTTGTCATGAGCGCTCCAGTTTGTACCAAGCGAAACCTGCAAAGTGAGCGATCACACAACACTGAAGACCGCTCAGTGACTCTAGTAGCAGCACGACGGAAATTACGTACACTCTCAATGCAGTAACGAACGTGAATTGCGTGTACTGGATCTGATGTCCGGGACATTTTTCTGTCGGCTCCAGCTAACTTTACGCTACTGTTTTTTTTTTTTCAAATAACTCAATACCTCAAAAGTTTGCCACCTCGATCTATAGTGACCAGTTTACTGGTACCACTTTGAAAACAGGCGATTGAATAGTAATTGTGGTCACATACGGGCGGGCAGTGCTGCTGGTGCCTGGAAGCCGCACCGAACGTACATCTCCCGGTGTCCTGGCCATCTTCCGCTTTGCAAGCCTGCGAGCGTAATGAAAGAGTGCCTCTAGAACATGGTGAAAGCTCTCAACGTCAGCAAATGCCTTTTTTTTATGAGTGAACATATTTGTTGTCTGTACTGTTGTTCATTGTTCTTCAGTTCTGCCACAACGCTGCAACATCTTCAAAAATCGCAATTGAAGAAGCGCTTCTGTAAAGGAATATTACCCACACGAACGCGGCGTGTGTGCATAACGCATCGCTACTTTCAAGAGATAGTTTTTTTTTTGTTTATGTCACAACAATATGTCGCACTTTTTTTCTGCGGTTTAGACCAGCGACGTGAATGAGCAATTGATGCGATGGGTCACTGCCCCTTTTCACCTTTCGAGCTCCTTTACGTGGATACGCAGAAACCACATTGATGGTCATGTTGAAGAGCACTGTCTTCCATTGCTGAACACTCGAGCTTTCACTCCCCTTGTCACCTACATGTGTCTCGCATGGGAAGAATGAAACTAACCTTGCTTGCTGCGGTATGCGTACTCAGTCTATGAAAGGTGACTTCTCCTTTCCGCACACACCTGTCTTTCGCATTATGTCCTGGGATAATTTATCTATATACTTCGCCCATTCAGTACACCTGTATTTTTTAACTGGTTGACAGGAGAAATTACAACCTGTTTTTTTGGCTTGAAGCAGCCTCCTCCTGTTCGAGGTATAGGCAACATTCAGAATGTTCTTTTTTGCTAGCGACTCTGTATATATTATTTTATGAACAGGCAGTTTCATGGTGCGCGTTGATATGGTAGCTAGAAGGAGAGGTGTCAGCATCGACGCACCAGAGAGCGACCGAGAATTCATCCTTATGCGGCGGCGCTGCGGTCGCTTTCGAGATGCCTCTCCTCGCGCGCGCGTGCACGTGTCAGTCTTTTTTTGTTGCAAATATTTCACGCCACTGTGCAGATAATAACAAAGTGTACCTGTCACGATTCCGGCGGCGCGCTGCAAAGCATGTATTGGCACTGAAAACTAGTGTTTTCAATTCACGTCCTAGTTTATCAGCTACGAAAATTAGAAGATATAGAATCAAGTGTCTTGTCGTGAGCGTAACACCAAAACAATGTCCTTGCAGTTTTCACTTTGATGCCGCAGTGTTTCCCGTGAAGTCTCAATGCACGTAAAAGTATCGGCAACCGTTATTTGTATGTCTTGCGCAATCAAGGTCTAATTTTACAAGCAAGCCATCTATTTTCACGAAAGCGAAAAACAACATGAAAAATAAACACGACATATGCATTAAGAAGGGAGAGAACTGCAAGTTATACGAAACTAGGGTAAAGGAAGTTAATAAGGCAACTAAAAATAACATTAAATATACTATGATACAATGGGCATGCATACACACATGCCATTAAGATTTCATTGGCAAACATAGATACAGTCACAAACCAGTTCACGAAAAGATTTATTTCTGCATATGTGAAACAGTCAGACAGTGACATCACAGTAATCTGGGAGATTCGTAACAATGTGAACAAGACAATAGTAAAATCACAAGAAACAACACAGTGTGAATAATGCACAATACATAAATAAAACCTTGTTCGCTAAGTTAACACTATGACAGTTGAGTCATACGCCTTAACTTCAAGAACTTCATTTTTTTCTCTTTTTTTTAATGGACGCACTTTCTCCAGCAACAAGAAAATGCATTCTGGTCAGTGTAAAGAATCTAATTATCTGATTTATCATATTCCAGTTTGTGGTGTTCACAGCCAACCATATTTAACATCTTCTTAGACAGGCAAGAGAAAAGGTCTGTTATGCTGTCACTTTTCAACTTGTTAAAACTAAAGCAATAGGTGAATGCATCTTCCATAGCTTTGACCAGGTCTGTTAAAGACTCGGACGGGTGCAGAAGGCATGATTCTGCCGGAAGCAAGCTGGAATTCTCAGAGTGACGCAACAACTTGCTACATTCGTTGCACTTCGTCTTTTTTACCATGTTCTGGGCCACATAACCACTGACGTAATAAGTGATCCGGGAGTTGCTTTTGCGTCAAATGAGATCAGTGTGGTCAGGGAGGGCTTCACAAGGAACAACCATTTCATAAACCTCATTGAGGCGCCCCACATCTAGCAGCTTATCCAACTTATTCTGCAATTTTATTAAATTATTGTGTATGCCCGGACATACAAAGCTGCTCAGAACTCCAGAAGGTATGTTTACACTTGAGGGTGACTGTGCCAAACTGTAAAAACTGAGGCAATTCACAAAGATCAAAAATTGTGTTGGCGTAGCGTTATTATTCGAGCCAGACATTTGCTTCAGAATTCCAAAAAATATTTTAAGCTCATCTTGGCAGAGGCGAGGCGTAATCAAGTATATATAGTCCAAGGTTTTAATGACATAGTGCCGGATAGAAAGGGTGCTGGTTAGAGTAACGCAGAGTCCTGCGGCAGCTGATTCACTCAAGAACTCACTCTTCTTAGGCACAGCTTTTTCCCAAATTGCTAAGAACCCGTTGATAACATGCTTGTAGCTACGGACGATGAATATTTCGTCGAAAGGAGCTTCGCCCAAATGCAGTTTTTTTTTTCAGTGGTGTGTCAGCGCGAGGAATCGCACGCTCCTAGGCCTTGCGCCGTTCATCGTCAGTGGGTGCAGAGAAGAGAAACGCTTTCTTCCCGTGTTTGAGGGCCGAAACATATCCCGCATTGCATCCTGGTGCAAAGTAGTGTATTTGCTGTTTACCCATCACTGTGGCATGGTCACATAGGCACGTATTGATCCTGAACACGTCGAAATAGGCAAAGAGCAGACGTTGCCACTTTCGAGCAAATGAGCAAGGGACTAAAAGTGCCGCGCTACCGGCTGCCGAGCCCTCTCAACCGATCACAGTGGCAACTAGTGCGCCACTCCACGGCGAAATGAAATACCAGCACGCCTCTTCTCAAGGCGTGGCCGGGACGATGCTGACACCTCTCCTTCTAGCCACCATAGCGTTGATGTGAGCAGCTCGACGCCTGTCTCTTGCTTGTTCGCACCCGTTTCTCTGTGGCGCGTAGCTACACAGTCATCTCTAAAAAGACAACGTGGGAACTAACAGTTGAAAGCATAAAGTGAGAACAGGTTGAGTCAGCAGGAGAAAGCACCTCCAAAAGGCTCACCCATGTTTTGTTAGAAGGAGCTGTTCAAGCGGAAAGCGTTTTGTAAACCTTGGTGTAAATGACCAAGCGCCTTTAACAATGTTACGTTCCTCTACCGAAACGTTGGCCAGCTAGCTTGGCTGGCGCACTTCCTTCTGCTGACTCAACCTGACCCCGCTCTGAGTAATAAAATAAAGCTCACAAACCTCATGGTAATAAACAGCAACTACCCTCCCTAAGTAAAGCCGCGCGGGATTTCTTCTAGTGTATATGACGGCCCACGATTCATAGAGAAATCCGACTCACGGCTTAATAGGTGCAAGAGCTCGAGTGCTGGGAACGTTGTACACATTCATCGTCTTGACGGTTGGAGACAGAAGAAATAAAGGAAGCCTACACCGTGGCGCGCGGATATGTTAGTAACGATGATGATGTTTGTTTTTCAATGAAGCGGACCCACTACGTGGAATGGACCACGAGTCAGATGATATGATCGAAGAAACATTTCCATACCAGATGGTAAGAAGGACAACTAGGGCAAGTGCATGACCAGGCGAAACATTCTTACGCAGCTAATTATGATATTCTGTCATACCGAATACTGGGCATTGCTCAGGCATAATGAAGTGCACAGGTTGCCCCACCTATATCTCGCCAGAGTTTGAAAATATGCCTACGCACTATATGACGACGTGGTGATATTCATGTTGCTTACTTTTACCTGAAGTAAGTCATTTTTTCTTACGCCTTAGATGAATAATCAGGCATGTCTAATTGACGAACCTATGAAAAACAAACCTTGAAAAAATTATACCTAAAAGAAAGTTCTAGGTGACTTTTCAAGATGTTCGAATATACAGTTTGTTGTTTTTAGCTAGTATTAGCTTGAAGTTGGCAAAGACCAGGATGGGCACGTTTCTCTTGTGGCTGTGGGATTTTTTCAGTCATACGAAATGCATGGTGTAGCATATCAAGACGTCATCTACTGTACCAGCGAGTCGTTGTCCATGATCATCTTAATCATCACCTTCATCATGATCAGCGTCATCGATTGATTGATTGATTGATTGACTGATTGATTGATTGATTGACTGATTGATTGATTGATTGATTGATTGATTGATTGATTGATTGATATATGTGGTATAACGTCCCAAAACCACCATATGATTATGAGAGACACCGTAGTGCAGGGCTCCGGCAATTTTAGACCACCTGGGGTTCTTCAACGTGCACCTAAATCTGAGCACATGGGCCTACAACAGTTCCTTCTCCATCGTAAATGCAACCGCCGCAGCCGGGATGCGAACCCGCGACCTGCGGGTCAGCAGCCGAGTACCTTAGCCAGTGGAATGATCAGCATCATCGTCATGGTGTATAGTGGGTACCTTACATGAGCTGTGCCGTGATGGTATAAATATAATTTGTTGTCTGAAACACGCTTGTTCTTCATCGGTATCAGCATCATCGCTTAATTTGTTTTATATATTATGGTTTATCGAACTCTTCGGCACTTTTTCACGTTTTTTCAAAGGAACAATATTATTGTTCTTAACTAATTTCTCTCTTTTTCTAGCAAGCGTTGTACAAAAAAATATTTACTATAAGGTAAAGTGCGGCCGATCCCCCTTGTGGGTATGAGCCAAGATTTTCTAGGTGACAAGACAAGGCTACTGCACACAACGCCAGTGGCCAAGCTTCGATCTTAAGGCGCTCCACCGCTGAATATACTACGTGACATGTCCGCCTATGCGCTTGTGCGTGCCGTGCATTTCCGATGGAGGCGGAAATGTTGAACAAGTACAAGACGATTCGGAACAGGAAAATAGCGTACATACTCTGGACAGTGGTCAGCAACGCAGCAACGCGAATTCGGTCGCGTGGTCCTCGAACGAGCGGGCAAATTTTCAAACTTTATGCGTACCTATAGGAAAGAAGTTTTGTGAATTCAGCACCTGTTGCTTAGGGTTACATGCTCAACAAAAATATAACTTAATAGTTTCTTTATTGGCTATAATGTGAGCTATTATGGATGAATTATAATGTAGCAGCTGATGCCTAACGTGCCAAAACCATGATATGATCCTTAGGGAGACCGTTGTAAGGCTTCCGGAAATTTTGTTGATGTGGTGTTCTTGAACGTGCAATGACACCACACAGCAGCTGTGCTTCCATCATGTTGTTGTTGTTGTTGTTGTTGTTGTTGTTGTTGTTGTTGTTGTTGTTCTCCTATTGTTGGTGGCGCATACCCACTGTGGGGGATTGGCCAACAATCGAGTGGTTTTAAAATTTACTGTTCAGATTTGGAATGGTGGAGGTATAACAGAAAGATTACCGATAGCCTAGGAAAGTGTGGTGCTTAATGTAATGCATACAAATATTTACATAAACGAATTTATTCTTAGAATAGAGCAATAATCTGATTTTATACAAATATAATTATGTGGACATGTTAGGATATTGAAACTGGTTAATTAGTCAACCTATTAGTTTCATCAATGTAGTCCCAGACGGCCGCGCATACTGTCGCGTTCGAGAAACCAGAAATGGAAGCTCCAAAAGATAAAATGACAGGCACAGATAAGTCCATACCAATACCACGTAAAGGTATTTCTAATAGGGTTTTTCGTGATATGTTAAACCACCAGCAGGTCAAAAAGAAATGGTCTATTGTTTCCAGTTCATCACAGAATGCGCACAGTGGCGAAGGTGCCTTAGCAGACCTATGTTTATAGAAATGTAGATTTGGTACCCGGCAACGCAGCCTTGTGATAGCTACTTCTCGTTTTCGAGTGTGGCAAAAGTCTCTTCGCCAGGGATATAATAAATGGCGATATTCTGTAGAGTTTGTTAGTGCTGAACCTTTAAAGACTTGCAGAAGCGTACGTCTGCGGAATCAAGGAGCAGTCACATAAGCGGATGATGGACAGAGCGGTAGAATTGGTTCGCTGATTGACGACTTAGCTAAGGAATCGGCTATTTCATTTAGAAACAGACCTTTATGTCGAGGCACCCAAACTAATCGTACTCTTCCCAAATGTGCAGGTACTATTACATGGAACGCCTCTGTTACGTGATTATCAGCACCAACAGAAAGTGCCGCACAGAGAGATAGGGAATCTGTTATTATGACAGCTGATGTGATTGCTGTATCTACCTTGCGTAAGACGTGCACTACTGCCAGAAACTCAGCCACAAAAACGGGTATGAAATCGGGTAGTCGAAGGGAATAAATCCAATTTAAAATCGGGCTGAAAATAGCAACCCCTGACTTTTTGTCGTATGGCGATGCGTCTGTAGCAATAATAACGTTCGTTGTAATACGGCGCAGGTGCTCTAGTAGTAAACCATTCAAAATATTATGGGGAAGTAATTTGGCATTATTAGGAAAAAATGTCGTCGAATCGAATTTCCACTGGGGTTGAATTATCACGACACAGCATGATGTCGCATATACGTACGTTTAGAGGCTCCAATAAATTTCGCACAAATATAATTTGTGGCGTGTGAAATCGCAGCCATCTAGCAGCAAAAAAATGATTCCGGGGTGGAAATAAAGGCTGTTTCTGAATGTCGTAATGGTGATTCATAAATTGTTAAGAATGTCTGCACAGTCAGAAGGCGAATTCTACAAGAAAGCGGAGAGACCCTTGATTCGAGATACAACACATTGTAGGCAACTGTTTTGGGAAGGCCAAGGCATAAGCGCAAAGCTTCTTTTTCCAGAAGAATTAGAGGCCGCAACTTGTAAGCTGGAACTCCAGAGAAAAGTACACAACCAAATTCCCAAATGGGACGAACGTACATGCGATATATCATTACCAATGTGTCTCTTCTCGTACCTATGCGGTAGTTGCTTAGCCTACGTAATATGCCAATGACCCGCACACCTTTTCCGGTGATATATTCGATATGAGGTCGCCAGTTAGGCGAGATGTGATAAATTACTCCAAGGTATTTAACAGATTCCACCTGTGGTATATCCTCATGATGGTAAGACAGAGAGATATTCACAGGGTATTGCAGCGGGAAAACAAGGAGGGCACATTTACGCGGATTAAGTAAAAAGCTGTTGCCATCGAGCCAGCTCTGCAATATATTAAGGCAAGTCTGCAGCCGTTCATATAAGGTCTGAATGTTATCTGCCATTGCAAAAAATGCGATATCGTCTGCATAAACATAAGTTCCTATATCTTGTTTACGTGGAGTGGTGCTCATTAGTAAATTAAATAGCACCGGGGAAAGCACCGAGCCTTGCGGTACTCCCCTCGTTTGGGTATGAGTAGATGATGAAAACCCATCTTTAAAACAATAAAGTTTCCTACATAAACAAAAAATAAAATTCCTTCAAACAATAAAATTTTGGCAAGTTTCCATTCTGGAGGTATTCATGCGTTCCCTAACGAATGATTTACTAGTTCTAGCAAAAGACTAGGCGATTCCTGGAGTAAACATTTCAACATAGAATTCGTAATCCCATCTGGTCCGGGAGCCATCCTCGGTAAGCATAATAACGTCTGACTCAATTCAACTAAAGAAACTTCTGGAAATTCATGCAAGTTTACCAGAACGGACTGAATAGCCAAAAAATTAGCAGTGAAGTGGTGTTCTAAACTTTTCGCTATATCTTCTAGAGAGGTGTTCATTTCTTCCGGCGTCAAGACACATGACTGCAACGTTAAAGGTGCTGGCAGTACTTTTCTTGTCTGCAGATAAGCGAACAATTTTTTTATTTAGAAAAATAATCAAAATGTCTACTGTCGTATTCTTCTTTCGCACAGTTCACTGTACGCTTAAGTACGCCAGCAAGGAATTGATAGTTCTTCCAGTTTGTTGAACTCTGATTAAGAAGAAGTTTTTTCCAAGCGGCTTTTCGTCTTCTATAATCGCGCGTACACTCATCGTTCCACCAACGAGAGGAGGATCGTTTATTGGATGGAATAGAAAATTCGGAATTTTCTCTAGATCCCTCCGGCATTGAACCAATCGTAGATGCAATCTCCTTAGTACTGCCATTTTCAAGCTTGGAAATGGCAGAACGGAGGCAGGCTTGAAATTCGTTATGGTTGATGTATGTGCGTTTTGGCTGATCTAAAGTTATTGTTGGACAAGTAATGTCGAAAACTACAGAAAGATGGTCGCTGTTAGTTGCCGAATTCATAACAGCCCATGACAAAACCTTGATTGCATTGGAGCAAAACGTTGAATCCAATACCGAGCTAGTTTGACCTCAGATATGTGTTACATGACCTTTATTCAGACAGGAGAGGTCGTGATCAATAGTCCATTCCCACAGTCACCTACCACAAGAATCTGTCCTTATACCCCAAGACAAATTATGTAAATTAAAGTCTCCTGTGAGCAAAATTTCCTTTCTACATCCTACCAAAACGCTGTCAAGATAACGCGTGCTTTGCACACCGGAGGGGAAGTAACAATTTACAATTGAAAAAGGGTGGTATCCGGGGAGACACAAGTCTAATGCTAATATTTCACAATTGTATTGGATTGGATAAACTTTTATTTGGTCCTCCAAAACACAGATCACTCTGTTGCGGGCAGCTCCCACGTGGGAACTGAGATGCCAAGCTCCTCAGCCGCCTCGCGGGCTTGGTGGACAGCCCAGAGCTGATCTGCCAAGGACGAACTGTGAATTGCCGCCTCCCATCTGGCAGAGGTGATGTTCCATAAATGAGCGAACAGGTAGAAATGTTTAGTGAGCTCGTTATATGTTGTAAGAATTTCCCGGTTATCCCCTTCACCGGTAGAGGGCATCCCCGGGGAGGCGCAGTTGGAGAGTTCTCGCGCCGCCTCGTGTGCTGCTTCATTGAGATTGGGAGGGGAATCGTTGATTTGCCCAAGGTGAGCTGAGACCAACTCAGAAGATGATGCGTTATGTTCTTGCCTTGCAATACTCTCAGCGTTTGTTCAGAGACCGTCCCCTTGGCGAACGCTCGTAGTGCTGCCATGGAACCACTGTAGACGACTTCAATGTTATCCATCTTGAGTGCTAAGGCGATGGCCACCTGTTCCGCAATGATTGGGTCTTTCGTCCTGACCGTCGCTGAATTTACGACATGGCCAGCCCCATTGACCACCACTGCCACAAACACTTTCCCATTGGCGTAGGAAGCCGCGTCAACAAATACGACCCCTCGTTCCTCGTTTGAGACTTGACGAAGTATAGTCCTGGCCCTCGCTACTCTTCTTCCGACGTTGTGTTCTGGATGCATGTTTCTTGGTATAGGAGACACCGTGATATTCTTCCTGATGTTGTCGGGGATATCATTGTATTTGCGTCTGATTGCCATTAGGTGTTGGCCCAGATCATGCAGGATCGTTCTCCCCGACCTTGTTGTAGATAACCTTGCAAACTGTGCTCTCTCTTGGGCTTCTGCTATTTCTTCGAGCGTGTTGTGAATGCCAAGCTCAAGCAGACGCTCGGTGCTAGTATGTATGGGTAGGCCCAGGACCTTCTTGATAACTTTCCTGAGGAGCACATTCAGTGTCTCGGACTCTGCTCTTGACCAGTTGTGCATTGCTGCCTCGTACGTGAAGTGGCTTAGAACAAACGCATGCATCAACCTGATGAGGTTGTCTTCATTGATCGCATTTCTTTTGTTGGCCACTCTGCGTATGAGCTGCACCGCTCTGTCTGTTTTCCAAGTTAACTTGGCTATAGATTTGCTGTTGGCGCCGGTAGACTCTATCGGCATGCCCAGGACTTTGATGGAGTCGACCCTCTGGGTAGCATCCCCTTGATTTGTATGGAGGTGGATGTCTATCTGGTTAAACAGCTTCCATCCCCTGGGCTTCGGTCCCCGGCGTGCAGTCCGATACAGTAAATGTTCTGACTTACTCGAGGAGCACTTGAGCCCGGAAGGACGAAGGTACTCTTCTACGGTGTTAATCGCCTCTTGCAGAGTGCTCTCAATCTGCCCCTCACTTCCGCCTGTGCACCAGATGGTAATGTCATCTGCGTAGATGCTGCGCTTCAATCTTTCAATGCTCGATATTTACTTTGACAGTCCAATCATGACAATGTTGAACAGCATTGGTGAAATCACTGCCCCTTGTGGCGTGCCCCTTGCTTCTAGTTCGATTGCTGCTGTCTCGATATCTGCAATCTTCATCACGGCTTTCTGATCTGTAAGAAATGACCATACGTAGTCATAGGAGGCTTTCCCCAGACCAACCTTGGAAATGCTTCGAGTATGAATGAGTGGTGGATGTTGTCAAACGCTTTTTCTGGATCTATGCGCAGAATGGCTCTCACGTCTCTGGTTTCATTGTCGATGACCTGGTGTTTGATGAGCTTTAATGCATCTTGTGTGGATAGCCCTGCCCTGAATCCAACCATATTGTGTGTATATATGTCGTTATCTTCCAAGTACTTGTTTATCCTGTGCAGTACGGCATGTTCTGCAAACTTGCCAATACATGATGTCAAGGATATTGGCCTCATGTTGTCCAAGTGAGGGGGCTTTCCTGGCTTAGGAATAAGGATTGTGCTGGCCAGCTTCCACTGCTCTGGTGCTCTGCCTTCTTTCCATGCTGCATTGATCATATCCTTCAGGGTTTCAATTGAATCGTCATCAAGGTTACGAAGGACCTTGTTCGATATACCGTCCGGGCCAGGGGCCGACCTGCCGTTGAGATCATGCAAGGCTCTTCTGATCTCCTCAATGTTAAGGTCACCCTCAAAACCTGGATTGAGCCTGCCCTGGTACTGTCTACTTGGTGGTGACAATCCTCTTTTGATTGGGAGGTACTTATGCACGACCCGCTGCACAACTTGCTGTTCTGTAGTGCGCCCTATCTCTTTATGCAAAATTCGAGCGATAGCATGCTTTTGATTTGTTTTGGTGGTGTTTTCGTTGAGAAGATACTTTAACATATTTCATGTCTTGCCATTGCGCATCTCACCATCGACGGAGTTGCAGATTTCGTCCCATTGCTGCCTGGACAGTGCGCGATAATGTTCCTCGACTGATCTCTTTACCTCAGCTATCTTCTTCCTCAGTCTTCGGTTCAGGCGCTGGCTGACCCTTCCAACGGTTAAGTAGTGCTTGCTTTGCCTCAACAATATGAACGAGCCGGCTATCCATTCTTTCAACCAGAAAATCTGTGGTAATGGTGGAGGAGATGGATTTGATGTCATCTTTAATCTGTTTGACCCACTGCTCCAAGTGTTGTCTGTGGCAATCTTGTTCCCTTTCCATCCTTATCTTCCTGAACTTATCCCAGTCTGTGAAGTGGAATTCTCTCTACTTTTTACGCTCCACGGAAAAGGTAGTGGCAAGAATGCAGTGGTCACTCCCTAGGTCTACAGCAAGGTTCATCCACTGGGCCTTCTTGGTGTTCCTCACAAATGTAAGGTCCGGGGTGGAATCCCTGCAGCAAGATGTACCAAGCCTTGTTGGTAGGCTGGGGTCTCTGAATAGGGTGAGATCAAGATCCCTGGCACTTTGCCAAAGTCGATTTCCTTTCCAAGTGTTGTACTTGAAACCCCATGTATGATGAGGGGCGTTGAAATCATTTGCTATGACGAGTGGACATTCCCCGGCGATATTAACAGCTTTCTTTAGAGCCGTCGTGAACCCTTGCTTTTCTTCCTTTGGACTGCTGTATATATTAGGAATGAAAATTCTCTGATAGTAGAGAAATAGAGAAAATGCTCTGACCGGCCAGCTTCTATCTTGAGGTCTTGGGTTACGTGCGTTAGTTTGTTGCATACGAAGGTGCAGATTCCCCTCCCTTCATTACTCCTTATTACAGGCCGGAATCCAGGCAACGTTGCTTGTGGTGAAAGGGTCTCTTGTAATAATATAAAATGAGGCTTTTCTTGGCTGCTCCTGATATACTGCTGTAGGGTTGCCTTCTTTTTAAGGTAACCTCTCCAGTTCCATTGCCAGATACGAAATGCTTCACGTAGCGCTGCCATAATGGTTATTACATAAGCGGCCAGAGCCTGATGCTGCCCTTGTCGACAGGTTTGGTATGACTAGTATTGGTGGCCGAAGGGGTGAGTTTGGTGCATGAGGAGGCCTTGCTGTGTTGTGCAGATATGTTTGACCTTTGTAATGCGCAAAGTCATATGCTCTCCCAGTGCCGCCACGCTTGATTGTAGTTTACCCATCTGCTTGCTAAGGTTGGCTACTACTTTGCTGGGCGTGTCAAAGACCTCTTTCATATCTGACATGGTCGTTTGGTTGGTTTCTACGTGTTCTGCCATGACTGCCCTCTTTTTTGTGGTTCTCGAGTCCCCCCCGTTTTCAGCCACAGGGACATCAACTGGCTGAGACATTGGCTGTGAAGACTGCGCGCTGGTTAGCTTAGTGAGAAGAATTTTTATTTCATTTAACTCAGCTGATAGCCTCTCATTCGATTTTGTAAGTCTCGTGTTTTCTTGCTCTAGCTGTGCAATTCTATCATGCTCTCGCAGATTACCTGTCATCACTTCTGCCGCGCCGTTGCGCACTCGCTCAGCCCAGCTGCCTTTCGATGTAACTGCAGGCGTCCTCCCCGGGTGTGAAGCCGTGATCTCGAACTGAACGCCAGGAAGCCGGCCATTCGGGTGCCGCCAAGGCTGATGCCGGCCCTGATGGTGACCTTGAGAACTCGAGCACCCCCGTGATTGGGAGCTGGCCTTGGGTCTAGAACCTCTTCTGGAACGCGACCTCCCAGTGGAGTGGGGCCGCCTTTCCTGTTTTTGTGTAGTCTGGATGCTCTGGGTACCGTAGGCTGGATTAAGCTGCTTGTCGTTGATGTCTGGCTCGATGTGATTGATGCGTTCCGGGCTTCTGCGGCTGCTCGCGATCTTTCCCAACGTCTGCGTCTGACGACGTATGGCACTAAGAACCTGTTCTTGCACTCCTTGTCTGCCGTGGGATGGTGAACGTCGCACAGCCTGCATCTCGGATTGCACTGGTGCAGGCTATCTGGGTTCTTGATCGCGCAGCCTCTGTAGATGGTTTCAGCTGGGTTCAGACAGACGTCAGACCGATGTCTCAGCTTTCCACAGACGTAACAAATATCGATGTTCTTTCGGTAAAGGGAGCACTGCAAAAGTGAAGGTCCATATCTCACGAATCTGGGCACCTTGTGTCCTTCGAACGCTATGATGATTGTCCCAGTGTGCTTGATTCTCTTGGCCTGCAGCGCGAGTAGGTTGTTCGCGTTCACAATCTTTCGGGTCAAAATGTCCTGAGTGTCGCTTACGGGGATCCCGCGAATCACTCTTTTACAAGTATCAAGGGGTGCCGTGGCGTACGCGCCAACCTCGAAAACTTTGCCTCCAATGTCAATTTGCTTGACCTTGAGGTATCTTGAAGCTCTGTCTTGGTCCAGAGTGCTTTCCACCATAATGTTGTGCTGCAAGTTGGAACAAATGATGTCCTGCATGGCCTCCTCCTCTCTGACGCCGGCCGCCAGTACTATCGCGTCTGCCCCTCCAGTGCCGATTCTCGAGATATTTAATCCTCCACGTGGTCGTAGCACAATTTTGCTGAAGTCCTTGGGTAGTGGCGGCATGCGTCTAGCTTGCACAATTGAATGCTTGGTGTCATACCTACTACGACTGGCTTGAGCGTCTCCCGCAACGCCAGCCTTGGTCGAACCCTTGGCAGCAGGAACGCTGACCGCGGCTAGCTTATTCCTTGAGCGTCTCGTTTCAGCTTCCTTCCAACCCATGTCTTCCGTGCAATCCTCTGGAGAGATGTCTTCTCCATCTACTCGGTATTCCATTCTCAGTTGCAGGTCCTGGAACGCGCACAGCGTTGAGTCACGTTGGTGCCGGGTTGGCGCATCGGCGACAATCGCCTCCTTGGTTAGGCATAAGTCCCCCGGTGGCGTTGCCATGTAAAAATGTCCCAAAAACGGTTTAAAAGTCCACTCACCAGCACAAAGGTGGAATCTGCTGATTTCTTGAGAACTTAGGCACAGGATGGGACTGTAAACTCGGCGACAAATTCGTGAATACCACAGGAAAGCATTCTTGAAAGCAGGAGCCGACCTTCGCGCTTCCGCACTGGTCGGCACCTAGAGCGTCTCCTCGGATGCTGGAGAGGGTAGCATATTTCACAATCCATGTCTAACATTCTGAAAGAAATTTTCACCCTATGGCATAATTTACTTGATACAAGGATCATTAACCGCCACCAGGTGATGGGCGACATAATCGAAAAGAACGAAAACCTGCAAGATGAAAATTTTTATCTGGTGTGAGCCAAGTTTCTTGGAGAATTATAATATCAAGATTAAAATTATTGCAAAGGTAATGTAAGTCGGTTAAGGCTGAGAATATAGAGCGGCAGTTCCACTTTAGTACCCTCAACTGACCTATGGTGTTGAGCGCACCGCAGAGGCGCATGTCTCGCCCTTGTCAGCATCTTATTAGTTCGTATATCGAGTTCCATATCTGTAGCAGTACTTGTGCTTGGCTGAGGCGAATGTCGGTCCAAGTGCACCTGTGTTCCTGACTGCTTAGCCTTGCCTGCAGACGCAGAAAGTTCTTCCAACACTACATTGCGTAGCTGTGTGGCATCGCTGGTAATTTTTAATATTCCAGGTTCTGTACTAGTCTGTACTGTTTGTCCAATCTGACTTGAAAGAATTTGCACCAAACAGTCGGAAAGGTTAGATATGAGTTTATCCATTGCCTTACTTAATGCCTTTTTCACAGCAGTTTCAATAGCCTGCGATAGGTTTGAGTCCATACTGTGTGCGCAGCGCGCTGTAATACCAGAGTATCCAAAAGCCCTGTCTCTAACTATGTCAATGGCTTCCCTTCGAGAACAGCGGTGGCGGTCAATAACTTCTAGGATTTGAACCTCCCGGGAACGAGCGGAACAGTCAGAGTTGTCGGCGCAGTGACTGCCCCCACAGAGACAACACTTTTCCGCTGTTGCAGTACGCTTGCTTGAAGGATGGCTCTCTCCGCAGGTGCTACAACGAACGTTAGATTCACATCCTCCCGCACTGCGGCTGAATCTCCAGCAGTTCTTGCACTGAATCGGACGAGAAGCGAGGGGTTCTGCTCCGAAGATCAGTGGCCATAATTTTATTTCTGACGGGCATTTTGTGCACACAAATGTCGCGATGACAGATTCGGTTGGTATCCTCTCTTTGTCGACTAGGCGATTACACCGGTAAATTGAAATTACGCCTGCTCCAGAGAGCCTGTCTAGGGTCTCAGCTGGACTGAGCTTGGAGTCGACTCCCCGTACAAGACCTTTTGTACATGCAAGGTGCGGCGGAATAAAAGCACTCACCGGGGAAGCAGCAAAAAAGGTGCATTTGGTCTGATCCGGCGACCTACACATGATACCTCCTCGCTCAATGGGCGCACATCTGTGATGGTCTGGAAATGGTTTGAAGTTCTCTTAAGTTTCTTTTGAACCGCCTGAGGGTTTGTAAGTCTGATGAAGCCTCCATTCGTAGGTACCAGTGCCACGAGAATGCTGTCGATACCACTGCTGAAAAAGGAGTCCAGCGGTAATTCATTACATGGCAGGGACGCTGACCGGGCGGATCGCGCCTGGCCAGGAGAAGTAGTCGACATGAGCACTAGAGATATGGTTAGACTCAGAAACAGATACACTATAGAATCGGACTCTAAGACAGAAAGTTAAAACTACTCAATCCTTAGCCAAGAACACCCCAGCAGGTTGAGCACGGGCAAGCTTGAAAGCAAGACTAGGACGGTCTTGCGAAGGATCTTGCCACGACAGCGCAGAGAAATACGTGGCTGAACGGGTAGCCATCATCATTTTGCTTCCATCATTTTGCATCCACCGCTTCATACTCCATCGAAATGCCACCACCGCGCCGGGATTGAACCGACGGCCTTCGGGTCAGAAGCAGAGCACCGTAAGAGGTAAACCACTGCAGCAGATGGGCTCATTACGAAAATTGCTTATAGGGACAATATCGCACAGTAAACAATTTTACATCTTTAAGAGCGTGATACGGGTGTTTGCGTTAAGTACACCAATATGAACAGCCTTATTACACCCTCATTTTACATTTAGGGTGTTCGTTAGGGTGTTCGTTGTAGCCCCCCATCTACACCCTTATCTTTGGGTTGTCACGATTGAGGCTACAAACACACGACAATTCTGGGCAGCTTTGCTTATACTTTAGTACACATTAACTATCCTTATACCAGCAACCCCCCCTCCTACAATCTGCTGGCTGTTCTAGTAATAAACCGAAGAAGGAAGTGAAGTAATGCAACCGAAACTCAGAGTTCACCGATAAAGTGTGCCAACTACAATGACGGAAGACAAAAGAGGAGCACCATTGATTAAAAAATGAGGGCCAATCCTCTTGTATCTGTTCCTCTCATCTATGTCGATTGATTGATATGTGGGGTTTAACGTCCCAAAACCACTATATGATTATGAGAGACGCCATAGTGGAGGGCTCCGGAAATTTAGACCACCTGGAGTTCTTTAACGTGCACCCAAATCTGAGCACACGGCCCTACAACATTTCCGCCTCCATCGGAAATGCAGCCGCCGCACCTCTCATCTATGTCGTTTGCGTTATTACTGAACACTCACCAAGTGCAGAAACTTTAATCACGGTAGTATTCCGCAATATGGCGTAGCCCTGGTACCACCTCGTCTCTCCATAAGATCGAAGCTCATAAGCTTTAGGCAAAACGTACGTCATCTGTAGAAAAACTATCCGCACAGTTGGATAGCCATAACCTCCACCTCAACGGGCGAACAGGTTTCCTAAAAAATGGAGATTGACGTCATGTATTTCAGCAGGCACGTTTTATTTAATTACTGTTGCGAATAGTCATATTTGTTTGTCCTGAAAACTGCGTCTATAAAATTTAAAGAGAGGACACCGATTATAAAGAAGAATGCCGAAAAAAAGACGTTTCCGTGACCTCGACAGAGCCTTGCTCACAATGTCGGGAGCTTCCCTGACTAAATTGTTAACAAAGTCCTTCACAGGGTTGTCAAAACGACTTTTTTCACTCTTTTTAGGAGCGAAGCTCGTTATGGCGTGGCTTGGGCGTCCCTCGTATGTAACGACCAGTGGCACATACCCGAAATAGGTATAACACTTGACCTCCAAGGTGATGCCAGTGAGAGATTTCTTCTGTGCGTTGTTTAACAATAAAAAATAGTGCTCAATGTACATGCCAATGGCTGCTAATGGGGAATGAGAGACATGAGCATTCGGCTTTTAGTCAACGCGCACGCTGCGATCCCCATTAGCAGCCACTGGCATGTACATTGAGCACTATCTGACAAGAAAGGGTTGCTACGTTATACTCGCTGGGTGTAACCTCCTTAGCTTTAGAAAGGTTTAGCGAGCGTTGAGCCGCAGTGCCATGAATACGATGAACTTGTATATACCATGAATAAACTCAAGGTGGTTAAAAATGAGAAGTAGATACGAAGCGCAAGCCGTAAGAAAGTAAAAGCCGAATTCTCCTGTCTCTCATTTCTCATTAGCAGCCATTGGCGTGTAAATTGAGCCCTATCTGACAGGGAAAGGTTGCTACGTTATACTCGCTGGGCGTAACCTCCTTGGTTTTCGAAAGGTTTAGCGAGCGTTTGGTCGCAGTGCCATGAATACAGTGAACTAGAATATACCATGAACTCGAGGTGGTTAAAGGTTGGAAGTGGACCCAAAGCGCAGGCCGTAAGAAAGTGTGCGTGTGCCACCTCTCGTTTAGTCCTTGGAATGTCCGCTGGATGGCGGTGCTTCTATATGGGGAATATATGATAAAAAGATGCGAGGTGGTGGTACTTGGAGTGTTGAATAGATGAACGAACGGACACACAAACAGATGCATAGATGGACGCATGAACGGACGCAGGGGCGGATGCACGAAAGAACGCAGGGACGGGCGCACAAACAGACACATGGACGGTCACACAGACGGACGCATGGACGGACGAATGCTTCGCCCCACTCTCCATCAGTCACTCCGTGGATGTGCTGCCATTTTTTTTTTCTTATTTTTGATGCCTTCTTTTTTGAAATTTTAGTTAATTCCCGAGCAGACGTGCTTTGGTCATAACGTGGACTTCGTAGGCAGCAAAAAATCAATGCTACTAAAATATTTTCAGTCGCGGTCTTGTTCGAATGACGCAAGCTGAGTACAAATAGACCTTCTCATCGAATAGTGTGACGGCCACTGAATGCAATGCTGCGTGGAGCAATGTTTTTCTCGAAATGAAGGTTCTCACAAAATATTACCATCGTGATCATGAATATGTAGTCCCTAAAGACCCATAGAGCTAATCAGATTCCATCAGCTTCGCTTTTCACCAGTCTTCACCACGTCAAATCGGCGAAGGTGTGCACTTTGCTCTCGACTATTACATTCGCGGCACTGGCTAACACCTCGTGCTGGCCTCACAGCATCGTCACGATCCTCACTGCAATTTGAATGCACTGTTATAAGAGTATAACGCAACATACCACTGTTGCAGAAAGAAATCTGTTGCCGCGCAACCCGTCATGGGCCGGAACAATCGTTGGACCGTGTGTAGCCGAAGTGCAAGCGCCGCAGAGTCTTGTCCCCTAGGCAAGTTGTCTGCCTAGGCCACCTCCGTGCGCGCCGCGGGCGCAGATCGTGGTAGAGCGAACGGCTTCATGTTACATGTCAGTGCGTGCGCTGGCGAAATACCTGAAATGCCCTCCCGTTTGTGTGCGTGTGGCGCGCGTCGCTTCTCGATCGGTCGAGTTTATTAGTCGGTATTCTGTTGTTTGAAATGTGCCTGCACTCTGTGCTCATCCTGTGTGTTCTGCCAGTGCTGCTTATTACGATGATCCCCTATACTGCAGAGAAGACCTGAAGATTCATATCATGGAGCACTCGAAGTGAAACAGTAGATACCACTCTTAACGCTTACTTAACTGCGTGAGCAAGAAAATAGAACCTTCAAAGTTTTTTTTCTTTCTCAACTAGTTGTCGATAAGTGAGCAATAGTTTACCAAGCGAGCATATTTGTGTGAACTGTTTCACCGGGATGATGGAAAAATTGCGTAAGTGCAGGCAAGTATTTCATTGTTTGGATTGTTTGGAATATATAAAGCACAGTGTGCATACGCGAATGTAGTTCAGCGAGGAATTTGAACAGAATTGTAGCAAGGCCCTTGTTTGTTGGCAGTGGTGATTGACGCCCCGCTCGTGATGAACATGTATTTTGGTTTATGATACTTGTGTTGGGATGGCACCTGTGAGCTCTTAGCGTCTACCGTGTCTAAAAGCCATATGCTTGGGCATGTTGGTATATCATTTGCTCTCTTTTTTTATCACACAAAAGGTCTCAGTCCCCACGTGGGAGCTGCCCGCAACACACTGATCTGTGTTTTGGAGGAGCAAATAAAAGTTTATCCAATTCAATCCAATCCAGGACCGAGGACGGAAAACAAGGACTTAGTGTCCGCGTCGTTCTTTTCGGTCCTTCTTCGTTTCGTGCGCTAAAACTGATACTCGTGATACTCGTAGTGGTTCACTGGGCGGCAACACAGCATATTTATTGCTTTATGTTAAATGTGCCTCACGAAGGTCGCCCACGAGCAAGCACATTCCATTTCGTCAAATTCGTTCTTCACAATATTTTCATTCACCCACAACGTAAATTGCGTGGCACAGGTGGCAGCCGTACATTTGTAGCCGATCAATAAGCCGGACTTGCGTTTGAACGAACCTTTTATGTGTGTGTGTGGCCCAACTGCCATACCTGAACTGTGCAAACACAATTTCGAGCACAAGGTCCGATGTTCGAGCACAACTGATTTTAATCCGCTTGTTTTCACCACGTGTAACTTTAAACATATTGTTGTTCAGAGTTCAGAATTATATTCGCCTCGCCCCGCTTTGGTGTTTAACTTTTCTAAGTACTACAGATGGTAAAAAGATTTTGCTATGTGAAGCATATCCTTATTTTCTTCGTTGCACTAAAAACACCGTTATACACACTCAATGGTATCTATGCATGTGTTGCCACCCAAGCGTATGAGTAGGCAGCACGTTTTTTTTTTGGCTTTTGAGCATTAAAACAATTAAATACCTCCAGGAATGAGTTTTCACGAATGATTATTATGTATTACAAAATTGTGGTCAAAAGCTTTCAGGTTTCTGGTTCCTGTATAGATTGTCCGAAAAGCTAACATGTTTATTGTGATGACATGGGGCTCATGCGTGGTGCTTTGTAAATTTCAGCATTTACAATTTTTTAACGCACAACCATTGAATAGCCTATATGCTGCATTTGGAAGGAGTTCTGCATTTTTAGCTGACTAGCATCATTGAAACTAATGGCATTAATTTAGCAGTATACAATGGTCATTCAGTGAAGTCAATAGCGATTTTTTACCTTAAGTGTTTGTGCCAATGTGAACCACCCTAAGAAGACTACTTTTATTCGTAGTTAAACGCATAGCTACACAATACTTGATTTTACATCTTACCTGCACAGGATACTTTATGAATGTGCACACCATCGTGTATGATCAGTGTCATTTCACTTTTGTGTAATATAGGTGAAATATTTATATGTTGCCCGTCTCATTGCGTACCTTTTAAGAAAAAAAATTGTATTAGTACCTGATAGATCTGCATGCAAAAACGCACATGTGCCTGTGTGAAGGCATACCTAAGATATAACTTACTATTCACATAGGCTTGGTCGATGCTTACAGCTATTAGAGCATTATCGCTTTAGAGCTGTACATTTCTATTAGCCTGCGCGAGCAAGCTGAAAGAGTAAAGTAAATTTAATACCTATGGCATGAAAGGTACGAATATACTGCCGCAGTTGGCCTTTTATGGCATTTATTCCGCAGCATACACTTCCTGGCATCTGTCTCTGCATTGGAGTCCGATGCCACTGAATATGCTGACTATACACTGCGTTTACACTTACACATAACTGAAAAAACAATTAGACATGCACAGCGCGTACTGTGTGTTGCACTCGTTGCGAAACTCTTGGTCATTGCTTCTTGTGTATATATTTTAGGCTTCCGGGTCTCAGTTCACTGTACAGGAAGAACAGTCTGGCCTCAATTCTCTCGAATGGAAGGAACCAGTCATCTAAGCAGCTGAAGATGAATGTGCTAGCACGAGGGATGAGCTGTGGTTTCACAATTAGAACTGTATCAACCATCACATTACATTACCTTGTCAAATATTGCAATTTTAAGGTCGATGTTTTTACTGCGGCATTTAGTGGGTTTTAAATATTTCTCCAGTGACATTACAACACTCGCTTACTCTTCCTACAGGTTAGTTTTTAAAGACGATAATCTTTCTTGGGGACGTTCGACGCAAAAATTTTGGTCTGTCTGTCTGTCTGTCTGTCTGTCTGTCTGTCTGTCTGTCTGTCTGTCTGTCTGTCTGTCTGTCTGTCTGTCTGTCTGTCTGTCTGTCTGTCTGTCTGTCTGTACATTTGCCTGTTTGTGCACTCTTACCGGCATCGGGTACTTGTAACGGTTGACCCCATCCGCAGCAACCACCAATGTTGCTCAACGTTGAACGTTCATGCTTGTGCAATTGTCAATTAAAAAGCAGTTATTGCGCATGTCCGGGGCACCATACCATCACGCCTATATTCTGCATATGCATCTCTTACTAAAAAATGCATATATAAGTAATTTTAGGGACCTAAGCACTTGTCACGCTGCACTTACTATGCAACGCTTGCACAGAACGGTGAGTGTTTCCAACGCTTTGCTAAGACGAGATGGTGGTGGCACCTACCCGTCGCCTCGCATTCTACACCTTATCACCTCTGAGACGGGCGCGCACAGCCTCGCGCTTTGTTTTCCAAAAGAAACTGCCAGATGGCACTCATGTCTCACGTGTGACGTGACTTGATGCGCTCGTTCCCCTCCGCTACACGCCTGGGGTACTCTAATGCAGCACCTCCAGAATACCATTTACCAATTTTCTTGCGCAGAACATCAAATATATGTTTTGTTCACTCTCTCCACACGCAAGACTATCGTCTTTCGACGACATTTGCAGATTACATGCAGATACGGGGCCATTTTTTCTGTTGTATATCTGCCATTCGATGTTTAACCTCTCAGCCATTTGTGCGACAAGCGCAAATGATATTAATAAAAGTTGTGTGGATCTATTGCATTGGATACGATTATTTCTAGCACATTTGAGAGAAACAGTATTGTGGTCAAGTGAGAAATCTTCAAATTTTGCAGAGCGCCGCTGAAGTTCCGTTTGTCATACTTTTTGCAGTTTTCCTACGAATAAAGGAACCTGTGAACATATTGGCTTCACTTTCTTTTTTATTCGACGTTATGTTCGGTTGAACCGTTTGCTACAGCGTAGTACTTGCACTACTGTGGTGTGACGCGTGTGTGTTTGTGTTGTGTGTGTGCGTGCGTGCGTGCGTGTAATGTCTCTGCCACGTTCCACTACGTCATTTTTGGCCCAGTCTACCTACACATATATAGAGATGTTAAGTAGCTCATTCAAGACCACGGCACCTTATTTTATCAGCTGCACAAGTGCAGGTATAATAAGTGAAGTGGCGATACCACAATCTTCCTTAATAGCTGTCAGCAGCGGGGAAGAAGGTTCATTTATGCATCTGCCTTCGAATAGTAGAGACCTGGGCCACTTGGGGACGCATACTTGATGGAATGAAGTATAAACGTGACAACAAAAGAAGGAGCATTTAGTCCTGCGTTTCTCTTCTTTGTTGTCGCGCTAATTGCGCTTAATTTGATCAAGTGTGCCTATATATCCATTTACTGCCATCGTTTTAAGGGTGTGTTTATGTGTTATTATTATCCACTTACATGAGTGTAGCTTGTTCTAACTGCAATCGCATAGGGGTGTTCATAAACACTAATAAAAGTGGGGTGTAACGTCTCCTTGCAAGCTGCCTTTTTAAGGAGTGTTTCTAAACACCTTATGTTCCGGGTTTATCTAAACACCCTAAGCGGATTTTGCTCATACACTCTAAAAAATATCGAGTAAAAAGGGTGTATGTTTGTCTCACAAAAATAATCGTCATCAGGCTTGCGTGCGCTTCCTTTCTTTAAAACTCGGCGCTGGCCTCTTTCCTATCGAGAATGCAATGTAACCCTGATAATGGGCATGTCGATCGTGACCGGATACTATCGGGCGCGGGGCGATAGCACAAGGATAGAACGCAATAGAGATAACTATTATTGTTGTGGGACGTAAAGACACCCTTTTCACTCGCTCTTTTAGAGTGTAGAACTAAAGATACACCCTTATGAGTGCAAACCTTATAGAGTGAACATTGCACCGCCATCGCCACTGGTGTCAGTTGCAGCTATAAGGGCCAAACCTCATAAGCGCGAAAATGCACGCGACAGCGATGAGCGACGCTTTGAGCGACGAAACAGGGCGTTCGCGCGACGTGTCGCGTGCTCGTTTTCGCGCGATCGCTCGGTTCTCCAGATTTGGAAACCGTCGCTCATCGCCCGGAAACGTTGGGCTCAAGCAGCCAATAGCGAAATACCGGAAAAGACAAAGACTACATAGGTGCACGTGACCCTGCCCGAGTCACGTATGCGCAACAAGAAATAACGCAATGATTATTACGCATGTGCATATAAAAAAGTACTGCAAGGCAATAATAAACACTTTCCGTTTCATTACACAACAATATATCTTATTTTTAAATTACATACCGCCCGCTACGCGGTTTCCTTGGTGCGAGTAGACGGCCTCATGCCAGCAACAGTGGAATTCGCTCGCCGAAGCCATCGCGTGAATGAGGTTTGCCTGCGCTAGCGGCTGATCGCGCGAAGCCGATCTGCGTCGCGTCGCTTGTCGCTGTCGCGTGCATTTTCGCGCTTAAGAGGTTTGGCCTTAATGCGTATTTGATGAATATATTTTTTCTTTAGTACTCTAACAATAACATTTATTATATACAACCTTTAAGCATAAGTTCCACCATAGCATCTGGAAAGCATTGAGATAGTTACGATGGTATGATCCAGCCGACAAGTAGCCAATCGGTTTCAGTGGCTACGTGCCAATTAACTCTGGAGCATCTTTATCATCATCATTACCTGCGAGGCAGCGGTATCGCGTGATCCTTAGGGACGCGGGAAAGACGCTTAATTAATCTTTGCCTTTGACAGTCTACCGCGATACCGTAATGAGGCTACAGTGACAGGGCTTTATTTCTTAGTCTTACTTCACCTCTCAATAGTGTGTGTAGTTTGCGAAGGAGCGTCTGTGACCACGACCATATCCATTCTTGACTTTCTGGGGTACCTACTGTAATTACGTACATCTCAAACGCTACGGAGCTTTAGCTTTGGACACCCATTTAAATGCGGGAACCTCAACGTAAAATCGAGCCAACTACGTCTTATTCTCTTATTTTCATCGGCACAGCATCATAATCTCTTAGCCTTCGAGGCTGATAAATATCATTCAAGCGCTGAATTTGTGCGAGCAAAAAAAAATATCGCAGCATATCCACGGAGTGAATGATGAGTGGGGCAAAGCATCCGTCATGTGTCCGTGCTTCTGTCTGTCCGTCCGTGCGTCCATCTGTCCGTCCATCCGTGCTTCTATCCGTCCGTTCATTCTTGCTTCCGTTCTTCCGTACGTCCATCCATCCATGTGCCCGCACATGCATCCGTCCATCCGTCCATCCGTCTGTCTGTCTGTCTGTCTGTCTGTCTGTCTGTCTGTCTGTCTGTCTGTCTGTCTGTCTGTCTGTCTGTCTGTCTGTCTGTGCCTCTGGCTGTCACTCACACTAGCGACACCTTCTGAGTGAGTCATACAGCTAGGTGGTTGCGAACCAGTCACAGATATGCATGGACAAACCCACGACTTCAGGAGTTCCACCCCTAAATATAATTGGGCATGTCTCTAAGTGCTTCGCTGCAAATGTTGTCGAAATACAATAGTGTCCTGCTGCCCTTTTTTTGCGTAGTCTCATTATCAGCGCATTCTAAGAATCACCAGGATCTTTAGAACTACGTATTGAAGTATTTTTAGTAAGAGAATGCACCCTCTAATACTTACTACGTATTGACGTTGCACCTCAAAAAAAAAATCACAGCATATCCACAGAGTGAATGATGATAAGTGGGGGGAAGGGTCCGTCCATCCATCCGTGCGCCCTTCTGCCCATCTGTCTGTGCTTCCATCCGTTCGTTCGTGATTGCTTCCATTTGTCCATCCGCACATGCGTCCATCCATGCGTCCGTTCATGAATCCATCCCTGCGTCTGTCTGTCTGTCTGTCTGTCTGTCTGTCTGTCTGTCTGTCTGTCTGTTCGTCCATCCATCCGTCCGTCTGTCTGTCACTCACACTATAACGCCACCTGCTGATTGAGCCATACAACTAGGTGGTTACGAACAGGACACAGACATGCATGGACAAACCCATGCCTTTAGAAGCTTCACCCCTGATAGGTGTAATACTTGTTTTTCGATAGACACAAGTAGGAGCGCCGCCGTGAGTTCAAGATGGCTGGGCGTGGAACAAGTGCCTAAACTTTGGCCAGGTGGCTGAATCGTTTAATTTTACAGACAGCCAGACAGACTAAAATTTCTGCATTCAAGTATTGCAGGAAAGACAACAATCTTCAACAAACATATTTATAGGTCCTTTAATACTATTTCGCCATTGTCTTTCTGCTTCCCGTCAAATTCCGTTCTTCAAGTTCAGGTAGCCAGTCGTCATTAACTGTTGTAGTTTTCACCGTCTTAGGATTTCTTTATAAAAGGCGTGTGCTCTGAATAAAGCTACTTTTTTATGACTAATACTGCCGAAGTTGGCAAGGATGCGCCAAAATCATTGATCAAATTCGCACAACTCGGTTAGAACCATTATGGTGGGTGTATAACAATAAGGGTTCAGTGTCTACATTAGAGAGAGCGAATTATTTATAATTCCTTCATACCGCCTTTAGCTTCATGGACGGCTTACTGCTCTCCCATAGTTGAGTACCAAGTACTCGAAATCATTGAACATTTTTTTAACCCCTTCATGGACGGCAGAAGAAATCAACACTGTTAGGCCCACCCACTGGACGGATTTATGCTCTCCCATAGTAGAGTACCAAGTACTCTGAATCGTTAACAACTTATTATAAACACAGAGTGATACGCAAATAAGTTATTTTCGCTGTATATAACAGCTTGCACTGTACATACGCATGATCATAATTGTCCACCTTTCTGTGTGCACATACGCTATGTAAGATATATCTGGAAATGAAATTCTCTTAAACCAGTGATGCCAGCCCTAAGGATTTGCCCCTACGAATGGTAGAGTACCAAGTACTTACAATATTAATCTTTTTTTTTCTCAACGAGATGTCATGCTTGATTGTTGTTGCTGTCTAGTGTTTCCGGGAATAAATTTCTCTAAACACAAACAATAGCAGCAGCCCCTGTTGCTTCCCAAGAAACATCTGGTTACTTAGATTAAAGTTAACGACTAAATCTTATATTGTTGTGTGTAGCTTAGAAGAAAATGTACGTGAATCATTTGGCCACATAATGATAAGAAATGTGTTGAAGATGAGCGGGATGCTTGCTAAAGCATTCGTTCCCCGCCAATGCCTCTAGGCTGCGCGGGTGCTCAAAACTGGAAGCCGTCCAGCAACTTTATTTGTAATCAGCGAAAAGATCTCACCATCTTAGGGCAGGTCAGTAAAGCTTTACCCTAAAGCTCAGACCTGAACTTGGGTTTTGAAAGTAAAAACTTTCTCTCTTTCATGTCTATAAAATAATTTAGGCCATAAGATCTGGAACGGCTGTCTGCCTTCCCACAGTGGAGTACCAAATATTAGTCAAACACGTTTTGTAAACACAAAGACAAAATTGATTTAGATGTCTCTTAGCAGCACGTGGACGCCGAAACTCGCATATCCCCGTATATATCTTGGCCTAGCTTTGCATTTGCTCGCACTGCCAAATCTGATCCCAGAGACCACAGAGAAAGAAGCTCGCCGTTGAGATCTGCGTCCCCAGGTGCCGCAGCAATCGCAGCAGTTAACCGGAAACGCCCTTTTTTTACTCATGGAGTTAATGTTCATCAATTTATACTGATTGTTAGTTGGCCACCACGTGAAGTTATGCTCAACTTTGTATTCTCTCATATATCTCATAACATGAACAATAATATATTTCTTACCACTTTTGTGTTTTGCAATACTTTTTTGCAATATTCGGGATAACGGAAGCCGGTTCTCAACTTGCAGGCATTTGAAGAAAAGCACCAGTGTCATTTCTTGCATATACCATCAAAAACTTACAGCACTATACGCTACAATCTAGCTGAAGAAGGCCACGGCACAGCTGAAATTTATGACTACGTGGTGTTCAAACTTCTGAGTTAGCTTTTAACGCGATAGCGTTTTAGCGCTTGTGTCGTGGAAATCCCGCCGTTGGCGTCGAAAAATCGTCCTTGAGCGAAAAAGCTCATTGCAGAGATCGCCGCGAGAGGCCGCCGCTTGTCTACGCGTGGGCGTGCGATTACACTGAAAAAGCCACGTATTCCAAGAAAAATAAGATTGGCAGATCCCACGTGCAGTTGGAATCGATGACACGCGAAGCACGAGTGAGGAAGGTTGGCATGCCACTTTCAAATCACCACATCGTTACAAGGTGGAGGTAAATTACACCGTGCACGACTTCTGTGCCATGATTATCATATTTGGATTAGTCGTTTACCTTCGTCATATATTTACGTCACGTGATGCCAAATGTAGTATATGTGGAGCTAGCGAAGCGGCCGCGAGAACGCTATGAGCGTGGTATGTTGTCATGTTCTTGCATGACACGCGTCTGATGATTATCATGTTTGCACCAGTCATATACCTTTGTCATTCATTGACGTCACGTAACACCAAATTTGACATATGTGGCTATAGCGAAGCGGCTTCGAGTAGATCATGAAGGGTCCAATATACTCCAACGTAACGTTGACGCGCGCGCACGCTGGACACAGCGACGCTACGTTAGCAAAACGCGAGGAATCTATAGTCTGACGCCCAGGCGACCGGCGCGACCAGCATTCGTCTGCGCGGCCCAATGGCAACCGGCGCGAAATGCGACATGCTGCATTTGGCGTCAATGCGTTGCCCAGATAGCACTGCGTCTGCCTCTTTTTGAGACGGAGGGACGTCGGACGCACTGAAACGCGCATGCGTCAAAGCAACGCAGCGCGTGCATGCGAGCATATGGGAGGACTGGTGCCTGGCGTGGTAACGCCGGCGTGAAGCGACGAAACGAACGCTGGCGCGCACTCGCACCTGGTCACGTCGAAGTGTATTGGCGCCTTAACTATGGCGCGTAGTCATGTTCTCACATGACACGCACCCCATGATTATCATGTTTGCACCACTCACATACCTTGGTCATCCATTGACGTCAGGTAATACCAAATTTCGTATAAGTGAAGCTAGCGAAACGGCCGCCAGCGCATCATGAGCATGGCATGTAGTCATGTTTTTACATGACCCGCGTCTCATGATTATCATGTTTGCATCAGTCACATACGTTCATCATACATTCACGGCCCGTTATACCAAATTAGCATATGTGAAGCTAGCGAAACAGCCGCGAGCGCATCATGAGTGTGGCATGTAGTCATGCTGTTACATGTCATGCATGTCATGATTATCATGTAGGATGTGTCATTTACCTATGTCGTCCGTCCACGTCACGTAATACCAAATTTGGTATTACGCTAATTCCGCCTCATTAATTGAACGCCGCAAAAATATTAAGAATATGGGTGGTGTGAGTAGAGTTACAAAGGTTTGTCGCATGCTGCAATTGCATGCTCTGTTCTGTCGTCCCGACGAAAGCGTTGGAAGCTAACCAGAGAGGGTTAGCTCGGGCAAAGAAACTACCGCAACTAATGACCTTGAGGACTTTTATATGCGAAGCATTTCTTAGCGAACTTCGGTGATTTTGAACGCATCTATCTATCTATCTATCTATCTATCTATCTATCTATCTATCTATCTATCTATCTAGCCGCCTACGACTTTTAGCTCTCATGGCCGTTTGGATAATGGTATCGGTACCAAACTTGGTATGGCATAACTATATGACGAGCATATTTGACTAGTCATATCATGAAAATGATCACATGTATGTCATGAATGTCATGATTTACACTTTTATTCATATATACCCTAAAGGCCCATTCGGGCACAACATAGGGGGTTTTAGTTGTACAATAAATTTGCAAATCAAAACATTGTAATTATGTAATGAAAATGGTGAACAAAGTAAAATACAGTTCTACAGGCAGAGGTGCAGAAGGGGAAAAATGGAGACATGAATGAAAACTTAATAAGAGGGGCACGGTTATAGTGCGAAAAAGTATAAATAAATATACAGAAAACTGAGGCAAAAGAGAAATACAATAACAATGAAAGTATAATAAACATAAATACATACCTAAAACACGCATAAATTGATTAGCCATATGTCCAAGAAAATATTCAACTCATTTACAAAAGCGGCATGATCAATGATTGAAACAATGTCCCCCGGTAGTGTTCCAGTTATGTGTGGCTCGAAGTAATGGTGATTGCTGATACATGTTCGTGCGTGCGATCCTATGAAGCGTGCGAAGAAAGGCAGTATTTTGAATTGGTGATCAACGCGTTTGCAAATATTATTAAGTGTGTTAATGTGAGGTTCACGAAAGCAGGATTTGCTATGATAAAATGTATGAAAATGTGACAACAGCAACGACAGTCTGCGTTTTTCAAGAGGGGATAATGAAAGTGAGTGCTTATTATCTGTATTGCTGTAGTTTCGAGAATACTGCTTGGTGATAAACCTTGCACTTATACTTTGTATGAATTCGAGTTGGTCGATGAGATATGATTGATGTGGGTTTCAGATAATGAATGCATACTCAATATTTGAACGTACAAATGCAATGTATGCTATCTCTTTAGTGGTAGAGTTCGCCAAGTACAGGTTTCTTTTAATAAACCCAAGTGTTTTTGACGCCTTACTAGTTATCATATCTATGTGCTCATTCCATGATAGATCAGATGATAAATGAATTCCGAGGTATTTAAACATGGATACTTTTTCAATGGGGACACCTTGAATTTTATATTGGTTCAGTTCTGTTTTATGTGCTCTTGTAAATGTTAATGGCCTTAGTTTTGGAGGTGTTGATTTGCATTTCCCACTGGTGACACCGAAGGGCGAGTTTATTAAGATCGGACTGTAATGATAAGCTTTGGTGCTGCCAATGTTTCTGTAAATTATGCAGTCATTTGCAAATAATATGATTGTATATGTTATATCATGTCCAATGTCGTTTATGTAAATGAGAAACAAAATTGTTCCGAGGATCTATCCCTGCGGAACACCAGACTTTACACGTGAAAGTGAAGATGTATGTCCATTGACATAAACTTATTGGCTGCGGTTGATCAGAAAATCTGTTATCCATGCAATGATTTTCCTGATCATGTTCAGATTCATTAACTTCATTATAAAGCGGGTATGTTGAACCTTGTCAAATGCTTTCGCAAAATAAATAAATAAATAAATAGAGCGTTCATTTTAAAACTAGCGTGAATGGCTTCATGTAAATCTGTGATCAATTCAAACAGTTGAGCTTCTCATGAACGACCACAAAAAAAAACTTGCTGATTTTTGGAAAAGAAATTTCGTTCCGATAGAAATCTCATTTCAGTGGATGATATGATGTGCTCTAGCAATTTACAGCATATGCTCGTTAGTTAAATGGGCCTGTAGTTAGATACTAAGGATGAATCGCCGGATTTAAAAATAGAAACCACGCACGCAGTTTTTCAGCTGTCAGGAATGCATCCTGTATCGACCGTTTGCTGAAAAATGGCAACTAAAATTGGTGATATAGTGGTTTTTGTTAGCTTCATCTTGAACAGTGAAATTCATTATCTTGCTGCTTTTGTGGTTGTTTTGTTCACATGACATGTTGCAAAACTGGTATGGTATAACATGATTGCATGGCGAACACAAGCGACAAACCCTAACATCAAAAGCATGACATGCGTATTAAGTAACAACATGACTACATGCCACGCTCATGATGCGTTCTCGGCCATTTCGCTAGATTCACCTATACAAAATTTGGTATTACGGTACGTGAGTGAATGACGAAAGTATCTGACTGGTGCAAACATGATAATCATGAGATGCGTGTCATGTAACAACATCACTACATGCCAAGCTCATGATGCGCTGGTAGCCGTTTCATTAGCTTCACTTATACGAAATTTGGTATTGCGGGACGTGAATGGATGACGAAGGTATGAGACTAATGCAAACATGATAAACATGAGATGCGTGTCATGTAACAACATGACTACATGCTACGCTCATAATGCGCAAGCGGCCGTTTCGCTAGCGTCCCATAAAACATATTCGGTATTACGTGACGCGAACAGACGACATAGATAAATGACACATTCAGACATTACAATCACGACATGCGTGTCATGTAACGACATGACTACATAACACTCGTGATGCGCTCACGGCCGTTTCGCTAGCGTCACATATGGTAAATTTGGTATCACGTGACGTCAATAAATCACGAAGGTATGTGATTGGTGCAAACATGACAATCACGAGATGCGCGTCAGATGAGAACATGACTACATGCCACAGTCAAGGCGCCAATACGCTTCGACGTGACCCGGCGCGCGTGCGCACCGGCGTTCGTTTCGTTGCGTCACGCCAGCGTTGCCATGCCATGGCAACGGCAGCAACGGCATGGCAACGGCAGCGTTGCCATGCCGTTGCCATGCACGCGCCTGCCATACTCGCAGGCGCGTGATGCGTTTCTTGGACGCATGCGCGTTTCAGCGCGTCCGGTGTTCCTCCGTATGGAAAAGAGACAGACGCAGTGCCATCTGGGTAACGCATTAGCGCGAAACGCAGCATGTCGCATTTCGCGCTGGTTGCCGTGACGCCAAGCGCCGACGGACACCGGTCGCGCCTGGCATCAGACTATAGAGTGCTCGCGTTTTTCTAACGTAGCGTCGCTGTGCCCAGCGTGCGCGTGCGTCAACCTTACGTTGAAGTATATGGGGACCTTCATGATGCACTCGAGGTCATTTCGCTAGCTCCACGTATACCAAATTCGGTTTTACGTGACGTCAATGGATGACGAAGGCATGTGACTGGTGCAAACATGATAATCATGAGACGCGTGTTATGTAAGAACATGACAACATACCACGCTCATAGCGTGCTCGCGGCCGCTTTGCCAGATCCACATATACTAAATTTGGCATCACGTGACGTGAATGGATGACGAAGATAAACGACACATCCAAACATGATAATCATGATATGGAAGTCATGTACGGGCATAATTTACCTCCACTTCGTAACGGTGTAGTGATTTGAAAGTGGCATATTAACCTTCCTCATTCGTGCTTCACATATCATCGATTCCCACTGTGCGTGTGATCTGCCAATTTTTTATATGTACATTTCCCTTTTTCCTTTTTCCTCCTTACCTTCCTATTTCATTTCTTTTTCCCAGTCCAGCGCAGCAAACCGGCAAATTCCTTCTGATTAACCTCCCTGCCTTTAACATAACCTTTCTCTCTGTATCTGTCTCTTTTAAGGTGTTCTATTTTTTTGCGACAGTAAATTTGTCTTACTCGCCATTCTATGGTCCCACAAAATGACCAAGAGGGCACACATGTGGCAAACACCATTTAAGATCGTACAAGAAACTACGAGTACATGCGAAAATCCTCACAGAACTATGCATGTCGCGGCAAAGACGTGCGTCTAAATGAGGAGTTTTTCCGCTTTTTGAGTGCGCCTAACAACACTTGAAAGCACTGCAACGTGCTGACGCTGTCTTAGAAGGCATCTTATACTGTTGACCGGTATTCGTTGCCACAGTGCAGGACGTACGCCACGGACATTGATGTCAGCCTTGACAGAGGCCCTCGCGGTAATAAGATGTGTGCTGCTTCAAATTCAAAATTTAGTAATTGTAAATATCCCTCACTTACAACACGCGCGTGAATCCACCACTACCGCGAAGATTTCTACATTTGGGAGTGGGCTGCGTTGTTAGTTGTGTAGCGGTAAGCGCTCACCCTTGTCAGCTGGCCAGACAATGAAGCCTTTCTCTTGCGAAGTGGCCCATATATTTTTCCTTCATATCGATACCAATATTAGGTTAACTCCGAAATTCAAGTTAGTCCATCTCAACTTTATTCGTCTTCCGCGAAGCCATATGTAATCTTTTCAGAAAAAGTTTTGGTATTTCTGTTATAGACGCAATGGTGCCACCAAAGTTCATGCAGAACTTGCAAAAAAGTGCACCGCCTTAACTTAACATGGCGGTCCCTACATCTTCTTTTTACCCCGCTCTGCAGCTACTTGCTTGCTCAGTGCGGTAACTTTGCACCTTATCACTGTGACTCCGACTTCATGTGGGTCCTTGTGTACCACCGCTGTTTGGAGAACTAGCTCAGTTAACGTGGTTACGTGAAATTATTTCACCTTCGCGTTGCATGATGTCGCATGTTTTGCCTCATACACCGCTTCTTTCCTTTAACAGCAGACGCATAGCCTATACGCTCTGAGGTTTTCATGTATGCACGCTTTCTTGTGTAAATGATGACAATTTCACAAGATTGCGGAGAAGGTGACCTTCAAGAACAAAATTGGCCCCGCATTTGCATGGTTCACTGAAGATGTCATCGAAAGACGACAGTCTTGCCTGTGGGGAGAGTGAACAAAATCTTTATTTGATGTTCTGCGCGAGAAAATCGGTGAGTTGTATTTTGGAAGTGCTGCGTTAGAGAGTCTCGATCCATGCAGCGAAGGCTAACGAGCGCATCGAGGCACGTTAGACACGAGCGCCATCTGGCAGTTATCTTCGAAAACAAAGAGAGGCGTGCGCGCCCACGCAGAAAAATGCGCACCTGTCTCAGAGGCCATAAGGACTAGAACGCATAGCGATGGGCAGGTACCATCACCGTGTCGTCTTAGCAAAGCGTTGGAAACACTTGCCTTTTTGAGCATCGCATTGCACTGTCAGCGCAGCGTGATAAACGCTATTATCCTTAGAGTTACTTGTGTGGGCCTTCGCTAGTATAAAGGCACGCGTACAAAACATAGACGTGTTGTTATGATGCCTCAGATATGCATATATTTACTTCTTAATTGACAATCGCACAAGCATGAACGCTGAACCTTGAGGAGTATTGGTTAGTGCTGCAGATTGGGTTGGCCGTTTGAAGTATCATTTGGTCACTTTGGTGCCATAAAAAAAATTTATTACTGACAAACAGACAAGTGTACAGACAGAAAGAAAGAAAGACAGACAGACCGAAATTTTGGCGTCGAAGGCGCCCAAGAAAAACTATCGTCCTAAAAAGTGAGCCGCATGTAATTCACTCATGTTTGTCTTAGAACCAACTAGTATTGTACAAAACTAGCTTTTAAAAATTAGGCAGATTCCACGTAACTCTGATATCGATAATACGGGGAGTCGCTCATTTTTATCTTAGTACTAATTAGTTAACACACTATACTGAAGAAAAAAGAAATAAATAACAGCTCGAAAGATGGTTACTACTATAACTGAGGCCGAGCGATTACCTGAGGCTTCATTGTGGTAGACACTAATATTTTTGTAGACAAGCCACTGTAAAATCGTGTGTCCTATAGTTTGCCCTAAGAGACTGTCTGCGTTTCACGCAAGAAGCGTGTTCGGGGATAGCCCATGGCAGCGACTGCGCGCAATGTGCACTCACTGTGCATATTGTCACGGAGTCCTGGCGTGGATGAAAGCAGCAGTCGGCATGTCCATGCTTTCATCCACGCCAGGACTCCGTGACAGTCGGCAGGTGGGAGTAGCCGGGTGGTGCGGGACACCGGGAGTGCCTGCAGTGGACCACAATAAAGCTGTACTTACTCACTCATTCACTCACTCACACGTACAATGCGCCGGCAATCTAAAACTTAGTTTGTGTGTGGCAATATCCTGTGAAGATATCACTCTGGTAAATAACTTTACGCCTCTTTTTCTTCTAAATTAATATTTCGGCTGTGAAAAACAGCTTCGTTTCTAAAGAAAGTTACAGAAATGCTCGGGAGGACTTCCGCGTGCTTTTGTATCACCTACAGTCAAACCTATTCCATCCCCTCCCCTGTTCCCCTACCCAGTCTGCTTCTTTAATGCATACTCTAATAATGCGTACTCTAATGCACATCTCTTATGCATACTATCAGCCACACCGCGGTGGTCTAGTGGCTAAAGTACTCGGCTGCAGACCCGCAGGTCATGGGATCAAATTTTGGCTGCTGCGGCTGCATTTCCGATGGAGGCGTAAATGCTGTAGGCCCGTGTGCTCAGATTTGGGTGCACATTAAAGAACCTCCGGTGGTCAAAATTTCCGGAGCCCTCCACTACGGCGTCTCTCACAATTATAATGCTACGTGCATGCATTATACATGTGGATATTCTGGGCGGTGACGCGCATGTGTGCCTTACGAGGTAGATGAAGGCTTGTCTCCGCTCGATCGCTGGTAAACCAGTCACGCTATTACTGCTGGTTTAAAATACATCTCATCCAAAGCCTCGTCGATATGGCCTCGCGTCTTATTCGTAACATATTTGGTGGAGGTGGAACGTTCCCCGTCCTCATCACGAAGCTTTGCAGTGGCTGCACCATTCAGTCTCCGGCCATGGCTACCAATGACAGCAACCCGTCAGCGTCTCCATATCTAGCTCCAGCCACTACATACCTGACGATGCCCACCCACCATGATCCAGGTACATTCTCCGCACAACCTAGGCTCTACGTTCACTACTGGCTCTGTATATACGAGCATGTTAGCCAGACACACCAAGGGGACCGTACCATGATGCTCGCCAACGTAATCTTTTATTACATGTGAAGCATGTTATACTAGGGGCTAGTCATGTGCCGTCACCGTCCGCAGCCTTCCCTCCTCCTCTGCCAGCCATCTGTGCATCCCTTCTTCCTCTCAACACAGCGCGCGCTGCACACGCTTCTCCCCTCCGCTCACAGCGCGATCTTTTTAGTTTTACGTGCGCCAGCTGTATGCTAACGCGCGCATGCGCAGGCCGGGGCCGGCGCTCGATATGAAAACCGAGTGTCGTGGCGCGCCGCCCTTCGTTGGTTAGTTTGTGCGGTCGCTCCACGTCCGATGTCGCTGGTGAAAATGTATGCGCAAACATCCGCAAACACACTTATCGCAAACTCGCAAACACACGTATCCGCAAACACACTTACTGACTTCCCTTCCACTAGCGTCAGCTAATATGTTGGCGGAACCGCGAGCAATTCCGAGGACACTTCGTTAGTAGACATGGCCGTGCTGTGAAGAGCTCGCGATGCGGAACACAAAATGTGGTTGACCACTACATGGAGTCGTGGCACTCATTGAAACGAGCAACGCACGACGGCAAACATCATCCGACCACGGTTCGCGGGACGTGCATCGACCACGTCTTTGCAAATTTCAACCTCCAACCACTGCAACCAGACCCACTCACCCTTCAATTTACAAACCATAAAGCCATCTTGCTCAAAATACCCAAAGCGTCTCATCAATAAACATCGTCTTTCGCAGCACACGTGCGTGCGTGTTCACTCCTGTTCACTCATAACACACGCGCATGTCGCAAATTACAAACCACATTTATCGCAGTTCAACATATATGCGCCGGATGCTAACCAGTGTTCCCTGTCGGAAAATTGCGGTCATTTTTTTGGACGGCACCCCACGTGTTTGGTTCGACGCCCGTGAGACCGAAATCACCAGCCGGGATATCTTCAAGGAGCGACTACGTGACGTCATTGGGGACCCGTCCGGTCACCAAATGGAAGCGCGAAAAAAACTCGGCACTCATGTGCAGTCCTCAAGTGAGTCGTATGTCTAGCACATACAGGACGTGCTCCCGTTGGGCCGCAAAGTGGACGAGAAAATGACGGAGAGTGACATAGTGGGTCACATACTCAAGGGCATCGCGGACGACGCCTTCGACTTGCTCGTGTACACTATCGTCACGACCGCCGCTATGTTTATAAAAGAATGCCGCCGCTTTGAAATGGTCTTGCCTCAATCTACGCAGCTATACCAAACACGGCCGTTACATCTACCTGCACCGATCTCAGTGCCACACCACCCATGCAAGAAAATGTGGCACGTATAGTTCGACGGCAGTTGAGGCGTCAAGTCTGGCGCCATTTCTTTCACTTCCCCTCGACTATGGCGCCGCACAAACGCCTCTGGCAGTCTCTGTTATTCAAGCCGTCATGAGGCGAGAAATCGCAAAGCTCGTTTTGCCTGTGATCTGCTCTGTCTCCCGACCCGCCTCTAGACCAATGACAACAATGCACAGCGCCATGACTCATATTTTCTTCCGCGATCCGGCAATTCGACGGCATGGAGAACCACAGACGACGAACCAATCTGCTTCCGCAGCCACCGAGTTGGCCACGTCTCCCACTACTGTCGCAGCACTTGGAAGCCCCTAACCTGGAGCTTATTTTCATCTTCTCGCCCATACGACGACTCCCGTCAGTATTCGCCTAGTCGTGTGTCCGACGTCCCTAGCAGCCACTCCACCACTCGTTCGCTGTCACCTCAACGCCGCCATTCCCCATCGCCACAACCACGCCGCTATCCATCGCCGGTTAACTATGGATTCTGTCGGACGAAAAACTAGATCGTGCAGCTCCGGGAAACAGTGCTGCATCAATTGCGACTGATCCAAAGTCTCCGTTGACCCTTCCCACTAGTTCGAACTTGATGGAGGTGTATGTGGACGGTATTTTTTCGACGGCGTTAGTCAATACCCGAGCTGAAGTGTCCATAATGAGTGCTCATCTGTGTCGCCTACTCAAAAAAGTAATCACGCCTGCAGCGACTAAAGCCCTCCATGTCGCTGACGGTGGAACTGTGGCCATCACTGGAATGTGTACCGCTCGTGTTAGCATTCCCGGCCGCCATGTCCCCGTTTTATTTACGGTGCTCGAGAATTGCCTAACGACCTAATCTTCGGCATGGACTTCTTATCAAGGCATTCTGCCCTGATAGATTGTGCCGCTGGTACTCTCTGCCTAGAATTTCCTCTTCTTCCGGATTCTCACCCTGAACTCCTGAACAGCTTCTGCACCACTGACTTCTTCTGGCTACGACCTAAAGCTCTCACATCCGTTGAATTGGCAACGCCCTCTCCAATGCTCGACGGTGATTATATCGTGACGCCGATTCCTGATGTTCTCCTGGCGCGTGACGTTACTGTTCCACACTCTGTCTTAACCATGGCCTCTAACCGAACATATTTACCCGTTACCAATTTTGGTTTCATAAAGCAAGTTCTACCTCAAGAAATTTCGGTCACCATGCTAAGACCCTTCATCGACGACCACGTCACCAGTTTTGTGGCAGACGTATGTCCCAATCATTCATGTCACCCACAGGATGTCACGTGCTTTGATGCGACCTTATGCTCTATGATTGCCCGGACTTCGAACCTGAGAAGTCAGCCACGCTCCGCCGCCTTCTGGCTTCCATACCGCGACATATTCGACATAGACAGCCGTCCACTCGGCCAGACTTCACTCATCAAGCACCGCATTAGCACAGGTGATTCTCTTCCCATTCATCGTCGACCATACCGTGTGTCTGACCCCGAGTGTAAGGCAATTCAACAGGAAGTCACCAAGATGCTAGCCAAAGGAATTTTTCAGCCCTCTTCGAGCACTTGGGCGTCCTTCGTTGTGCTCGTTAAAAAGAAAGATGACACGTGGCGCTTCTGCGTTGATTACCGCCATGTGAATAGAATCACGAAAAAGTACGTTTACCCTTTGCCCCGCATTTATCGCACTCTCGATTGTTTTTATGGCGCCCGATACTTCTATTCAATAGACCTACGTTGCGGCAATTATCAGATTGCTGTCGCCCCGCCGCGGTGGTCTAGTGGCTAAGGTACTCGGCTGCTAACCCGCAGGGCGCGGGTTCGAATCCCGGCTGCAGCGGCTGCATTTCCGATGGAGGCGGAAATGTTGTAGGCCCGTGTGCTCAGATTTTGGTGCAGGTTAAAGAACCCCAGGTGGTCTAAATTTCCGGAGCCCTCCACTACGGCGTCTCTCATAATCATATAGTGGTTTTGGGACATTAATCCCCACATATCAATCAATCAATCAGCAGATTGCTGTCGACGAAAAAGACTGAGAGATGACCACGTTTGTAACTCCAGACGGCCGATACCAGTTCAAGGTTCTGCCGTTCGGGCTATGCAACACCCATCTATGTTCGAGCGCATGATGGACTCTGCTAAAAGGGTTCAAATGGTCAACATGTGTTTGTTACCTTGGCGATGTTGTTGTATATTCCCCAACATTTGCGACCAACCTTCAGCGTTTGTCAGTTATTATCTACATCTTCCGCATGGCAGGCCTTCAATTAAACTCGTCGAAGTGCCACTTCGGAAGCCGGCAAATTACTGTGTTGGGTCACCTTGTCGACGAGTCAGTTGTGCAGCTGGACCCGGAGAAAATTCATGCAGTCACCAGTTTTCCTGTACCCAAATCAGTCAAAGATGTCCGGAGTTTTGTAGGACTTTGTTTTTCATTTTAGAAGGTTCATGAAATATTTCGCAACCATTGCTCGACCCCTCACTGAGCTTCTGAAGAAAGACGTCACTTTTACGTGGGGTACCGATCAAGCTGCTGCTTTTTATCACCTAATCACGCTACTGACAACTCCACCTATAATGGCTCAAGTTGACCCATCCGCTCCGACAGAAGTCCGAACCGATGCTAGTGGTCACGGGATCGGAGCCGTCCTACCCTAACGCCAACGGGGACACGACCGAGTTGTCGCCTACGCTAGCCGCCTCCTCACAGCTGCTGAGTGCAACTATTCCAATACAGAGCGTGAGTGTCTCGCTCTTGTTTGGGCAGTCTCAAAGTTCCGCCCATATTTATATGGCACAAATTTCTCTTTAATAACTGACCATCATGCTGTATGCTGGCTTACGTCACTGAGGGATCCTACTGGCCGGCTCGGGCGCTGGGCTCTGCGACTGCAAGAGTATACCTACAACACGGTGACGTACAGGTCTGGACGCCTACATCAGGACGCAGACTGCCTGTCCCGCTACCCGGTCGCTGAATTGAGCACTACGCCTGAAACGGACACCGACCCTTGCGTCTTTTCCCTTTCGCAAATGACATGCATCGCTGACGAGCAGCGCCGAGATGCGTCCTTACGTGCTATCGTCGAGAGCCTCGAATCATGATCTTCCAACCAGTCCCATCACTCATTCGTACTCCACGATGGTGTATTATACCGCCAAAAGTTTGAGCCAGATGAACCAGCCCTGCTGCTTGTCATTCCGAAACACCTTCGCTCGGAAGTTCTACACAAACTTCATTACCTTCTGACTGCTGGTCACCTTGGTGTATCACGCACTTACGACCGAATGCGCCGACGCTTCTTTTGGCCAGGGCTTGCACGCTCGGTCAGAAGATACGTTGCGGCTTGTGAGAAATGTCAGCGCCGCAAAACACCATCGACGCTTCCCACTGAACGCCTTTAGCCACTTGACATTCCATCAGAACCGTTCTTCAGCGTCCGCTTAAACCTACTTGGCCCTTTCCTCTTGTCTTCCTGAGGCAACAGGTGGATAGCTGCGGCCACCGACAAAGCCACGCGTTATGCCATCACACGAGCTCTTCCAACAAGCTGCGCCACAGATGTCACCGACTTCCTCCTCAAAGACGTGATTTTGCAACACGGAGCTCTATGGCAGCTGCTTACAGACCGTGGGCGCACCTTTTTGTCAGAGGTCATAGCCGACATCTTGCAGTCCTGTGAAACGGGGCACAAGCTGACTACGTCGTACCATCCGCATACCAATGGACTCACGGAGCGTCTAAATTGAACTTTTACAGACATGCTCGCTAAGTGTGTTTCCACCAGTCACACCGACTGGGACCTTGCGTTGCCATACGTCACATTTGCCTACGATTCTTCGCGCCATGACACTGCCGGCTACTCTCCATTTTTTTCTGCTGTTTGTCCGAGAACTAACATTGTCTTTAGACACCGTCATCTCGTCCCTTGCAGTACCGACCAGTGAATATGCCATCAACGCTACCACTCGGGCCACTTACCCACGCAAAATCACCCGTACTCGCCTTCTGACACTTCTCAAGAGAAGCAATGGCGTTTGTATGATCAAAGACACCACGACGTACAATTTTCTCTCGCTTCTTTGGTCCTGCTCTGGTCTCCCACCCGTCGAGTTGGCTTGTCAGAAAAACTGCTTCCTCACTACAGAGATCTACACCTAGTCCTTCGTGTGGTTACTCCTGTGACATATAAAATTGGTCCTGTCACCCCAATGTCTTCATGTACCCCACAGGCTACCAATATTCTACATGTTTGTAGCGCGCCTGAAGCCCTACAACTCTCCTAGTGACGTTGACATTTAGACACACTGAGACGGCGCTTCTGCCACTGGGGATTATTCATTCTGCCACCAGGGACCCGACAGGCAAAAAATGCTTTTGAACTCCAGTGGCACAGTCCCAAAAGCAGGTACTTCTTCTTTCTTCGCCAGGTATTGACACGCCAGGCACGTCCACTGGGGATCAGTGACACACTTCGTTGATTGGCGAGAGGCCCAAGAAAGTCGCGTGCAAAAACAGAGCGTGGCTTTGCCGCGTAACTATGGTTGCTAAACAGGTGAGATGGCGGACCTATGCGCTACTCTACTCCCGTAAGGAGCATATACAAATACTCTACCTAAAGCTACATAGTGCTGTCACCTACCAGTCGCTTTGCTTTATTAAAAAACTTTGTTTCTTCAAATTACTGCCAGATTGCGTCAATATCACACGCAGCACCTATTTGCCAATTTTCTCCCGCAGAGCGTCAAATAAACGTTTTATTCTCTCCCGAAAGACTGCAGACTATCGTCTTTCGATGACCTTTGTCAGCAAAACACGCAGTTATGCCACCAATTATTTTAGTGTTCAAATATATGTTTCTGAGCTGTGCAATCGCATCCTCTTCCTTGCGGTTCTAACCGGTGTCTTTAACACGCCTCATAGTCATAAAGTCTATACCCCGGAGCTCATTACGTAACACCAGCCAAATACAATATTTTTTACCAGGTTTCAAGAACTCGCGGGAGCATATACATTAGCGGCGTAGATATTAAAGTAATAAATCTGCGGTGGAGGCCATATGACTGATGATTGATGGCAGTAATCGACCTTTTCCCTCAAGGTTCCCTGGGCGCCGCCATAGTCCTCTCTGAGCTGTTGTTAGTGCACCTGACCCCCAAAAAATGCACTGCCAAGACTGTGACGTCGGCTTTTGTACTCTCGTGCAACAGCCCAGAAAGTAGGAAGTCCTCTTCTCCGTAAAAGGGGTTCATAGCAGTTGCCTTTTTAGGAAAAAAGGGCAATGTAGTATGGCTTTTTGTCCAAGTTGAAATAACTGAAATCACTGCCTGTTGGAGGGGGGAACTAAATAAACTTTGCAGACCACGTGAGCTCATTCGCCGGCTTTCTCGGGACTTTTTGTCAAGAGTGGAATTAAGCGCACAAGCGCGGCCATTCTATCAAAAAGGGCTGCTTTCTGCGCACTGACCGATCATCGCAATTCATAATTGTTGGAGTTTAACGTCCCAGAGCCACGATGATGATGACACGCCCTAGCGAAGGGCTGCGGAAATTTCGACCAGCTGGGGTTCTTTAACGTGCACTTAAGCCTAAACACATGAGCCTTCAGCATTTTCGCCTCTATCTGCGTTGCGGCTACCGCGGCCGGTATTCCATTCCGCCACAAGCAACGCGGCACTTAGGCACCAGAACCACTAAACCACCGTGGCGGGTCCGATCATTGCAATTAATGGTTTGGTGCTGTCAGTAGCACTAAGGCACGACATTCACGGTGTTTAAGGCGCGAGCTCGGCCCTGTTGCGATGAAGGAGTCTTTTAGCCACGGGACTTAAGGCGTACACCATGCAACATTTCGTTGTGCTAACAGAGTGTGCTTACACTGGCTTCTAAGCGTGTTTCGGCCATGGCTTGTTCGCCATTATTGTAAGAGAAAGATGGTGGGAGACAACGCATGAACCTAGCTGAATGAACTATACTACCTCTTTTTCGATGATGCCTGCGTTATCGATCTGTGCCAGAAACGTTTCAGTTAGCCGTATAATCGTGGAAAAGAGCGACGAGAGGAGAGCAAGGAGTACAGGCTGCCGCGCCACTGCTCCATTATAAGCACTGCTGGGGACGGCAGCCACAAATGCCGATAATCGAGCCGCGTCCAAGAAACGAGCAAGCACGTCAGCAACATAGAATTGTGCGCAGTGCGAGACACAACAGCAGGTACCGAGTTGTCAGGCGGCGCGCACGCCAAATACTGCGGGCTCGCGTGGTCTGCAAACTTACGATCGCGAACCACAAAAAAGTAATGGTGAAAAGTTGCGAAAAACAAGCTTCTCATTTAGCGTGCAATCGTTATTATCTGATGTGGAATTCGAGATTTGACAGTTGAAGATTCGCCGAGCCCCGAACGGGCGGCCGTATATTTCCAAATACACTGGGTTGACTATGATATGAAGGAACCAGGAAGATGTTAGCCGCTTACAAAGCCATAAAAAAACAGCGTGAGCAAAAAAAAAACACTTGGCAACGAGCAGAATGGTGATGAACGAGCACTTTATTGACTCCACATATCTCCGAGTTTTTTTATGATAAGTTTGATAGTCCTACGATTTGATTCGATAAAACTACTTTTAAACCATAACCGGTAACATCCTGCAGTTTCCATTTTTCTTTAATTACGGCCAGGACAACTCACAGAGGTGTCAAGCCGCTGCAGTAAGAACTCGAACACTGCGTGCCGCAGCAAGTGGGACGGCCATAAATGCCGTAGTAGAAGATCTCTTCGAACGACGGGAGCTGCTCGTAGCCTGCAGCCTCGTCCTTCGCGGGAGACACACTGGCCACTGCCGAGTCGCTTTGCGCGTAAACACTTTCGAGCGGTTTCAGTTCTTCTAGAGAGCAGCAGTTACCCGACGCGTCGTCGTTGTTGCTCGACGTTCCCTCGGGACCATCGTCGCTGTGGGCGCCATTGACAGCAACGGCCCTGTCGCTTAGCAGCTGTGGCTCGTGCTCACCATCGCTGACTCCGGCACCCATTGTCACAATCAACGGTTGTGGCAGAAAACTGACTCGAGTTCGAGTCCGTGTAACATAGGTGAGAAGAATGGCCGTTGTAGGCGGGGCTCGACACTTCAATCCACGACGGCTCGACAAAGACGGTCGTCAACGGAGGGCGGACGATTCCATCGTCCGCTATGCAAGCTTCCGGCTGCGTCCTTTTTAGGTTCTCGGCCCTTCCGATGACGGCTCCCAGAAGGAGGCTGCGCCATAAGCAGTTCCGTCGCTGGAGGCGTCGCAGTTTCTGGCGCGAAGTTGAGAGAAAATGCTCGACGCTGGTTCTCGATGTCGACCGCGGGGCCCGTGACATTACGCCGTATTCGGATTGGATCGAGCGCATCACCGGATATCAAACGCTTCGCGCGTGAGCTGCTGAGCCAGCGTTCTGGGACTGCATGCATCGAGGGATGGGCTAAAAGGTACGCAGACGGGAGCTTTGCGTCTGCGCATTGATGCTTCATCAGAGAATGTGTCACGCCAGTGAGGCTGCATGAAAAATGCTTTTTGATAGTGGGACTCGCGATCAGGCACCTTAGATGTGACGAACCACTTTGGTATCCGATGCGCTCTTTACCTTGGGCACTGCTTGTAATGTTGAAAGTTGAAGGGCACACACATGTGTCCTGTAATTGATCTTTGTTTATCGCTGACACATTTGATTCCCAAGAACCGCGTCCAACAGTTGCAATCACTGGTTCTCATGTTCGACTAAAAGGTTTTCTGTGTGTTTAGGAAAAGTGTTTCACGATTTAGAGCACATAGTACTCTACTATGGGAGGGCATAATGCCGTCCCGAAAACAACCCACGTTTATAGCCGAGGACGCAGCTTGTACTTACAACGTAGTTTTCTAGCAGTGAATATTTCTTCCTTGGATGAAGAGGACAGTTTACGCCACTCACTCACCCGCACTGTAGGATTCTTCGGCTAGTTTTTTTTTGTCCTCCTTTTTTTCAGGTTAGGCTTCCACGTTGCAATGTTAGCATTTGGCGGTTTACACCTCAGTGATACCAGTGTCCGCCCGGAACAAATCAAGTTCACTCATAGTTAATTGTCCTTAGCTATACAATGCACTGATATGCATTGTACAATGTTGGCATGTTAGGCTTAACGTCCCAATACCACCATATGATTATCAGAGACACAGTAGTGAAGGGCTTTGGAAATTTTGACCACCTGGTGTTCTTTAACGTGCGCCCAAATCTGAGCACATGGTCTTACAGTGTTTTCACCTCAACCGAAAATGCAGCCACCGCATCTGGGTTTCCATCACGTGACGATGAGAGTTCATACGGTGAGAGTAACTTTCCCCGCCGTGGTGGTTTGGTGGCTAAGGTACTCGGCTGCTGACGCGCAGGTCGTGGAATCGAATCCTGGTTGCGGCGGCTGTATTTTCGATGGAGGCGAATATGCTGTAGGCCCGCGTGCTCAGATTTGGGTGCACGTTAAAGAAACCCAGGTGGTCGAAATTTCCGAAGCCCTCCACTATGGCGTCTCTCATAAATATGGCGGTTTTGGGACGTTGAACGCCACATAATTATCGATGTCCGCAAGTCGACAACATCGTCTCTTTTTTTTTATCCGCGCACAAAATTTGCATCCACATTGACATTACGCTGTAATTCAGCTTACTTGTCATCAAAGAGCGAAAAACTTCATTAAAAAAGCTCAACTCACGGGTCATCTGAGCATGTAATTTGCGCAAATAGCTCGATTCCCAAGGTTACAAACGCTGACTTCAACCACCTTAATAACTAAGCCGTTATCTGCCGAGCTGCGCCTTATAATGCGGTTGCCTTCTAAGCTTTATAACAGTGGTCACATACATCTACAGTTCACAGGTTTCCAAGCAAAGGGTTGATTGATATGTGAGGCTTAACGTCCTAAAACCACCATATGATTACGTGAGACGCCGTGGTAGAGGGCTCCGGAAATTCCGACCACCTGGTCTTCTTTAACATGCACCAAAATCTGAGCACACGGGCATACAGTGTTTTCGCCTCCATCAAAAATGCAGCCGCCGCCGCCGCCGGCATTCGATCCCGCGACCTGTGGGTCAGCAGCCGAGTGCCTCAGCAACTAGACTACCGCGGCGTCACCTAAGTAAAGGGTACACGGGTATTTATATATGGGTGGTCAGTAGGTAATAGATTTAAGGTCTCTGAATTTCGAAGTAACAGTTTTTTTTCTGTCTGAAAGGAGCAAGAAGAAGATCATCCTTGCATGAGTTTTAAGTTCGAGGTGGTTGCACCTAAGAATACATAAGAACTTTACATGCCCAATTTTCTTACCACTGAGATGTATAACAAAAAACAAAATCGGCAGATCCGATGTACCTTGAGAATCGGCGTTATGCGAGGCATGCGGAGGGAAGGTGACCATGTTTGAATTTTTTTTATTGAGCGATACGTTGTGAAATTGCGCTAGAATATATGTACAAATGTTGGACGCACAGGCATGTATTGAACAGTTGTAAATATTTACATAACCAATTGTATGCACTAGTGGCGCAACGATGTCAACAGGAACGCGTGTATTAGCAACACCAGAAGCGATAAGCTGATATGAAGCGCTAGTGCTCGCGGGGTTGGTAGCTCTGGACACTGCTACATAAATGAACCTCAGTGCATGGCACCTAACTAAAATTGACCCAACTTGACGTGACGGCTATATCATAGGAGTACGTATGTTTATAAAATTGGATAATCAGTACTGCAACCACAATTCAACTTCCAACGGGCCTTGGTTGAGCGTGGCCGCGGACGGCAGCCGACGCCATAGGGCTCCCATAAATGGGTGCGCACCCTGGTATTCGCACTGGACAGCCCCTTAAGGACCAGTCCCCAGGCTCCCTATTCATATTTTAACGAATTAAATGGTGTACCCCCTAGTGTTTGTACGGGGCGGCCCCTTAAGGACCACTCCCCAGCTGCCCTATTCTTAACTTAATGAATTAAATGGTGTTTACTCCTCCTTACTAACATTATAGTCTACTTAAAAAAATAGTTCTGAGACCTGGCTTAGCTCTGTGGTAGAATGCTTCATTGCTATGCAGAATGCAGGGGTTCGATTCCTGCTGGGACCCTGACATTTATTCTTTGCTTTTATTGGGCCCCGCCACGGTGGTCTAGTGGCTAAGGTACTCGGCTGCTGACCCGCAGGTCGCGGGTTCGATTCCCGGCTGCGGCAGCTGCATTTCCGATGGAGGCGGAAATGTTGTAGGCCTGTGTGCTCAGATTTGGGTGCACGTTAAAGAACCCCAGGTGGTCGAAATTTCCGGAGCCCTCCACTACGGCGTCTCTCATAATCATATGGTGGTTTTGGGACGTTAAACCCCACATATCAATCAATCATCAATTGCTTTTATCGGGTCAACGCTGCCGATGTCAGGTTTTTCTTAACGCTCACGCCTTAAAATTACTCATGTTATCGTCTTTTCTTGGTAGATACTAAGTGTCGATCATCAGTAGCACATACCCGCATACCAGTGGCACACACCCGCCCGCAGGTATGTGCCACTGTCCTGCGGGAAGTGTTTGACGACGTATACGCGAGGAGATTGTGACATTATTCATGTCTTGACCAACGCATCATATTCGTCAAACCAACTTACCTTCCCATACTAATTTTGGTTTACGTCAAGCTAAGAGGGTGATCACGAGAGCTGCTACGCAGATGGACGCCGGAAGCGCTTCCAGTACGCAAAAAAAAAGTATCGGATTCAATATCTGTTAACAAGCCTCTCTATCGGGAAGCAAAACGATGGGCGGTTCTCACATACGCGTGCGGAAGTTTCGATAACCGTACGTGAAGGCCGTGCCGGCATCGTAGTTGTGGCAGCGTTGACGCTAAGAAACCAAGGAGAAAAAAAAGATATGTATTGCCGCAAGTGCTGTTGAATGAAACGATATCGCCAAATAGGAAACTATACGAAGTGTAACCTTAGCTATCATCTCTTTTATTCCTTGATTTGTCGTAACCACACGCGTATGTAAGAGTGTCTGGGCGGCCACCTTCACTAGTGACCTGAAACGGGGTGGGGGGCTCTGTTATGAACCTTTGTCCCCCTACCCTCCCCCTGGCAAACCGCGCGCGCCTGTCGTCATCGCTTTGCTCTACAAAAAAGCTGACGTAAGATGAAATGAATACCCGTCCAACGAGAGAAGCGTGCAGTCTATCGCTTCAGCACGAGGTACAGTGATGGAAGCGACAGTTTGAGTTTTGGAGCAGATTCTGGAGCAGGAAATCGGCGCTTTGCAGGAGCCTTGGTGTTTTTTGGAGCAGAAAAAATTGCTAGCCTGGAGCAGCTATTGGTGGAGCACCTGCCGAAAAGCCCTCGCTTCCACCTTGAGGTGATGTTCTATGAAGTGAAGGTGAGGTGAAGACAGGCTTCCTACAAACCTCTGGTTGTTCAGTTGGAAAATAAATATTTCCTTTAAAACAACATCCTCTCTTTTGAAACGTTCTGCTTATTTTACTGACAGCTCATACTATCCAACAATATGAAGTTCATATTTTTACTTGCACCGCTACACCACGAAAATTGCCCCGCCGCGCTGGTCTAGTGGCTAAGGTACTCGGCTGCTGACCCGCAGGTCGCGGGTTCGAATCCCGGCTGCGGCGGCTACATTTCTGATGGAGGCGGAAATGTTGTAGGCCCGTGTGCTCAGATTTGGGCGCACGTTAAAGAACCCCAGATGGTCTAAATTTCCGGAGCCCTTCACTACGGCGTCTCTCATATTCATATGGTGGTTTTGGGACGTTAAACCCCACATATCAATCATCTACACCAAAAAAATCAAGCCACAAGATGAGTCAAATTGCTGTTATTTCCAACTTCGGCCCAATATTTTGGCAATATTTTTTATTCACAGGCTCCCGAAGTATTTTATTCATTTAATATCAGAACATATAAATCAGACATTGTAAATATATCACGCACGAAAAAAAAACTGCTTAAAAACGCTATACACGCAGCATATTGCATGTGTTCGATAAAGCGAAAAAGAAATAAAATTAAAACAAAAATGAATGAACTATCAAATGCACGAAAGAGTAGTGTCTTGAGATTAAGGAAAAAAGCTGTTTTGTATTGATAACTCATACCTGTAATACTACATAAAGTATTTAGTGTGACACAGTTTCATACTTGGGTGCCCCCCCCAAAAAAAAAAAATATATATATATATATATATATATATATATATATATATATATATATATATATATATATATATATATATATATATATATATATATATATATATATATATATATATTGTGAGAATCCATTGTACGTCATCTTCCTCATCTATCAATAACCATCATCAGTCTTCGCCCCATTCCTCTTCATGATCAACCCTTCGACGGTTTCCGACGTCGTCTCGGTATGCCAGCGGCTTGATACCTTGCAGTCAATCCGCCTACGACCCGACTTCTCTGAGAACCCCCTGGCAAACAGCATGGAGCTCCGATCCATCATTCGAGACATAATTCGTGAGGAATTGAAAACCTACAGTTTACCTCCTTCTAACAACGTTCCCGCTCAACCCGCCTCTAGCGATCTGCGGGGAATTATTAGGGAAGAAATGTCAGCGTTCCAAAGCATTCGCCGTGCTCCACCATGCGCCCAACCCCCATCGTATGCACAGATCGCTGCAATGCAACCCTCGCCGTCTCAAGTACCACCACCTGTACCTGATCACGAACATCTCGCACCTCTAGTCACCCGTCCACCGAACCCTACCTACCATTCTTCCTGGCGGGCCCCACGTCCTATTTGCTACTACTGTGGAATTCGAGGACACATTTCCCGGGTCTGTCGACGTCGGCAGCAAGATGAACGTCGTGGTTATGCCGCTTTTGAACGAGACGACACATGCGCTCGAGGTTACTACCGTTATGCCGACAGTCCTTCCAACCACCGATCACCGTCTCCTGTGCGCATTTCCAACACGACCAACAATACACGTGCATCCCGACCACGCTCCCCTTCGCCACTCCGACGCTCTGTTTCACCACTTCGGCCTGTCTCTCAACTGGCTGCCCAGCGATCGGAAAACTAAACAGTGCAGTTTTGGAGGGAAAACTGCATCGCGGCGAAATGACCCAAGTCCTCCTGAACGACCGTCAAACATGTTATTGGTAACTGTGGAAGGTGTGCGGGTGTTGGCTTTGGTGGACACGGGAGCAACTATTTCAGTTATGCGTGCCGACTTGTGTTCTCGATTGCGGAAAGTGAAGACACCCTACCTTGGATCATCTTTGATTGGGGCCAATGGAGCAATAATTAGACCATCGGCCCAATGTACAGCGCGTGTCTTCATTGATGGTATTCTTCATCACATCACCTTCGCTGTCTTAATTTCATGTGCTCATGAACTAATTTTAGGTTGGGACTTTCTCTCATCAGCATCTGCATTAATTTCTTGCCGTCAACGTGTAGTCGAAATGACCGAGACCGATCACTGCAGCGAACGCGTCGACGAAAAACCATTGCGTTTCTTCACAGCTTCCGAATCCATACTACTCCCGGGTCAAGAGCAACTCATCACCATCACTTCTCCGAATATTGCCAATGGTGACGTCCTTATCACCCCTTCCAGCAGCTGTCTAGCTCGCGGCATTGTAGTCCCCTCCAGCCTGGTGCGGTTCAAAGACAGTGCAGCGATAATCATTGGCCTGAACCCTACCCCAGAGCCCGTCCTCCTACCCCAAGGTTCTGCAGTGTCATGTTATGTGGATACCCAACCTATTTCTTTGGTCTCTCTTGACGCCTTGACAGCTCAGCCACAACAGGCCCAGTCTGTTACTTCCTCCTCCCTTGCTTCCGGGATAAATCCTGATCTTTCTGCTTCTCAGCGTGAGGCGTTGCTGAATTTGCTCAGGAAACACCAGGCCTCCTCCGACGCCAATGCTTCGGCACTAGGACACACCACAGTTGCGCATCATCGCATCGACACTGAAGGTCAGACTGTTGTACGCCGTCGTCCCTACCGAGTCTCCTTGGCCGAGCGCAAAATCATCGAGGAGAACGTGACCGATATGCTAAACAGAAACATCATACGACCCTCTACCAGTTCTTGGTCATCACCCGTTGTGTTGGTACAAAAGAAGGATGGATCGGTACGATTTTGTGTTGATTACCGCGCGCTCAACAAGATTGCCCGAAAGGATGTATATCCGATGCCCCGTATAGATGATGCACTTGACTCATTGCAAGGCGCCCAATACTTCTCCACCCTTGACCTTCGGTCCGGGTATTGGCAAATACCAATGGACGAAGCAGACAAAGAAAAGACCGCCTTTTCTACGCCGGACGGTCTTTACGAGTTTAACGTAATGCCATTCGGTCTATGTAATGCTCCCGCCACATTTGAAAGGATGATCAACACTGTTCTTCGTGGCCTCAAGTGGAAAACTTGTCTATGCTACCTCGATGATATTGTAGTGTTTTCTTCCACTTTTGATGATCATCTGCAACGCCTAGATCAAGTGCTCACATGTCTCTCCAACGCTGGACTTCAACTAAACACAAGGAAGTGCCATTTTGGCAACACAGCTATAAAAGTTCTAGGACATCTCATTACTAAAGATGGCATCCAGCCCGATCCGGACAAAATTTCCGCAGTCCTCAACTTTCCGCGACCCTTTCGTTCCAAAGAACTACGCAGTTTCCTTGGACTCGCATCGTACTTTCGCCGCTTCATTCGCAACTTTGCCACTATTGCCGCTCCTCTCCACAAGCTCCTTGCTAGTACCGGTTCCTTCGATTGGAATGATCAATGCGAAGCCTCATTTCAAGAACTCAAGCAGGCACTGACATCCCCACCAGTGCTTTGTTATTTCGATGACAAGGCACCTACGATATTACACACTGACGCGAGTGGACAAGGAATCGGCGCTGTACTGCTCCAGCGCGACCATGCCTTTCGCGAGAAAGTTGTCGCGTATGCAAGCCGCACTCTGACCACTGCAGAGAAGAGGTACTCGATAACCGAACAAGAGTGCTTGGATGTTGTCTGGTCCATCCAAAAATTTCGTCCGTACCTACATGGTCGACATTTTACTGTTGTGACAGACCACCATGCTCTTTGCTGGTTGTCCACAATCAAAAACTTGTCGGGACGACTTGGCCGCTGGATTCTCCGATTACAATCTTATGACTTTGACGTCATCTACAAGACTGGAAGACAACATCAAGATGCCGACGCTTTGTCACGATGCCCTTTGCCGCAGTTTTCGGTGCACGTCACATCCCCTTGTCAAATTGGCTATACGGAGGACGCCTCGTCGATATCATCCATTTCTTCCCTACCTTCATCCACCCGTCCGTCAGCACTTGCTACTCACCAGCGAGCCGATTCTTATTGCACTGACATCATTGGTCGGCTTACCGGTGCTTCGTCTTCCCCTAATGCCAGGCTCCGGAAACAACTCCGACTATTCAAGTTGGAGGACGATGTGCTATATCGATACATTTTGCACCCGGAAGGCCACCGATGGGTTCCCGTCGTACCACGCGCACTACGCACTGAAGTTCTGTGCGCTTCCCACGACGACCCGACGTCAGGACACTTGGGTTACTACAAAACATACGAGCGCATCCGCAGTCGATTTTTCTGGCCAGGTCTTTCCACGACAGTAGCTAAATATATTGCCTCGTGCGCACTTTGCCAACACCGCAAGCGGCCCACTACTGCTCCAGTCGGGACCCAACAACCACTTCCTTGTCCATCAGAGCCGTTCTCTGTCGTCGGAATTGACCTCTTCGGGCCCTTCCCAACTACATCAGACGGCAAGAGGTGGATCGTCACCGCGGTTGATCACTTGACCCGGTACGCTGAGACGGCCTCAATCACTTCAGGAAGTGCTTCGGAAGTAGCAACTTTCTTCTTGAATGCTATTTATCTACGTCATGGAGCCCCTCGTGTCCTTTTGAGCGACCGGGGAAATGCATTTCTTTCAAGCACGCTCAGTGAAGTTCTTCAAGCATCAAAAACAGTTCATAAAACAACATCTAGCTATCACCCGCAAACCAATGGCTTAATGGAAAGATTTCATCGCACGCTGTGTGACATGCTGTCCATGTATATCCGACCGGACCATCGCAATTGGGATGCCATACTACCCTTTGTCACGTATGCATATAATACGTCAGTTCAACGAACCACAGGCTATTCTCCATTTTTCCTAGTATACGGACGCCAACCGACATCACCACTCGACATTTCATTTTTTTCTGGCCCAGTCAACTCTTCACCATTCGTTTGCGACCAGTTTCTGTCCCGCGTTGCTCGATGCCGTCGTCTTGCCCGCGTAAACACTGAAGCTAGCCAAGAAGATCGCAAACATCGTTACGATGCCACTCACCGCGTCGTTCTCTACCGCCCTGGCGACAATGTACTTCTGTGGACTCTTGCGCGAACGCCTGGCTTATGCGAAAAGTTTGAGCCACGCTATCTTGGCCCTTACAAAGTTATCGAACAGACCTCACCGGTGAACTACCGTGTCACACCTGTTCATGTCCCCACTGACCAACGCTGCCGCGGGACAGAGATTGTGCACGTTTCGCGTCTCAAGCCCTATTGTATGCGTTCCAAAGCGTAATTCGCGGCCAGGCTGGCCGCTTCCGTCGACGGGGGAAATTAGTGTGAGAATCCATTGTACGTGATCTTCCTCATCTATCAATAACCATCATCAGTCTTCGCCCCGTTCCTCTTCATGATCGGCGCCATCTTGCTGTTGCTTCAATAAAGCGTCAGCTGCACCGTTGTATTTCAATATATATATATATATATATATATATATATATATATATATATATATATATATATATTTGTGTGTGTGTGTGTGTGTGTGTGTGTGTGTGTGTGTGTGTGTGTGTGTGTGTGTGTGTGTGTGTGTGTGTGTGTGTGTGTGTTTTGGGGGGAGCTGACATTCACCAGCGCCTGCGAGGGGCTGTGTAGGGCAGCCCCGAAGTGAACGTCCCGAACTGTTCGCGCGAGGTCGTTACTTCGGCGCGGGCGGGTGTGCGCTGACGGCTCGAGGCGCGCACTTGTTGGACAAGATTATTGGATGCAAGATAGGAGGAGGAGAAGGAAAGGGTTGCTGCGGGGTCACGAATAGGGGGAGGAAAGGACGGCACCCCGCAGAAGGACGACGCAGGTGCTTCGATAATGGGCGCTAGGTCACGACGCGAACGTGCTCGTCTTGCGGTTGCGCGGGCAGCTGGCTCGCTGTTGGACGGGTTTTTACTGTTGGCTCAGTGGCATCGCTGCGAGGGCGTCAGCGCGCCCCAGGTTACTGAGCGCAGCCGACCCGAGGGAGATGCGAACGATCGGTTCGGCACGCGTGCGGTTAATATTTCCAACCCGTAACATCGATGATAATTGTTGCAGTTGTGTACGTTCCAAAACTACGATATCCTGAATATGGGGGACGTCGCACTGAAGAGCTCAGGAAATTTTGACCACCTGGTGTTTTTTTGAACGGGCGCCTAAATCGAAGTACACGGGCCTCCAGCATTTTTGCTTCCTTCGAAAATATTGTCGCCGCGCCCGGGATCCGACCCCGCTATCTGTAAGTTGTCAGTTGGTCACTGTAACCAGTGAACCACGGTAAACGGTGAACTTAATGAGTGGATTTGTATATAAACTAAATATAGGTTAAGGAAGAGGAGTGAGAGGATGGCACGAAGAGATTTAAGTCTTCAGAGTAGTCAATCGTAGGGCAAGTTGGTTTGACATCTGGCACAGAAGAACGAATGCGTGGAAGTAAGGGAAGACTTTTATCGTCTTTCTTCTAAGTAGGCTTCCTTTCCTTCCAAAACCTTCGCTCTTCTATGCCACATAATTAGCGATATCTGACGATGTAAACCGTAAAAGTGCGATTTCCCTTAACCTCACCAAAAGGTAAGCGAAAAGCAGTCTGTCGATAGGTAGAGGGGGTTACAAACTAGAACCAATGAGAAACCAGTGATATCACACCTCGCTTGCCGAGACTTATGCGCAACAGATGGAATGGAGTGAAAAAAACATCATTTTATTCCTACAGGGCGTCCTTAGCGCGTAGCGGGCGTCTCCCACGTATGGACTGACAGGGAGTACCTGGCAGCTGCTTCGTGGGCCTGCTAAATTGAAAGTATATAACTGTTATATAATTATTATAATGTATTATATGTTGTTTTATTTTCCATAATGTTTGATGTGTCACTATCGCCGAAATGTTTGCAGCCACATAGGATTTTGTATGTATACCCCCTTACAAAAGCCATTACGGCGTTGCGAGAACTCTGTAAATAAATAAAATATTGGTTCTATAAACACACTGGAACACATTCTATATAACGCTGAGGAATAACTTGAAGTTTATTCCTCGGTGACTGTGCACCTTTACATACCTATTCAGTTGTGCGCATGGAGCGCACGTAGATAAGTAAACGTGCACAGTGACCAACAAACATCTAGCAATTATTTCAGGTTGTTAGTGCACCAACGGTCGTTTCTGTCTTTGTCCTTCGTATCAAGTTCCACGGCTCAAACCAGTGTCAGCCATCATGCCACTCAAATACTTAACAAAGAATAGAAAAAATGTAGAAAAACAAAAACGCTAGGCAATATCCTGACTAAAGGGGGCATCAACTACGCTGTTTAGACGTATTTCGCGGGTAAAGCTGGCAGCAATTCTATTATTTATTTTCTTTTCACGCCCTTCTAACGCATGATTTTGCGCATTAAATTTTGGTGAGGATGATCGTCCTCTCTCACTGAAGGCGCACACCCACAGAGGCAGATCAGCCAAGAAACGGATGGCCGGATGTCTTAGGTAGAGAGCTTTGCATCTCAGAACATCTTAATGGAATTGAAGTAAAAAGAAATTCATAAATAATAGGTGACAATACTTCACGAGCAAACCGTCAGACTATCAGATGAGTTCGGAGCCGAAGATACGATTAAATAAGAACATATAGTCTAACAAGGCAATATTTTTGTTCCGCTATGTAAGCAAACGCGGCAAAGCGTACATCGCAGTGAATAAAACGTAATGGTATATATAACCCATGATAGTTTTGCATGACCTCAAGTTAAAGGGGCCCTCTAACACTTTTCAGGACCTCATTGTTTTACATGTCTTTCTAGCTGGTTTCGTACATTGAAGGCTTAAGATATAAGTGCCTTAAGAACGGCAGCGATAGGGGCACGCAGTGCAATGTTATTCAGCGTAGAAATATCAAAATACGATGAAATGAATCCTTAACTTCAAGTCGGTTTTCGCGGCCTCAGCTGACCGTGTTTCCCTCGCCCTGTGACGTCGCAAGGCTGCCTAATGAAACGAACTGAAAGTCCTACCATACAGGAAGCTTCATGCCATCTTGCCTGTTATGTCTAGCGTATTGACGACATCGTTGGGGTGGTAACAAATAGTGTGGTACTTACACAGGGAACGACACATGCGAAACGGGGCAGCTTGCGAACGCTTCAGTAATGCTCTGTAGTTTTACTGACCTTTATTTTTGCGACGGCGTCTATACATTATCACCACCATCAACTTGACTACACCCTCTACGGGGCAAAAGCCTCTCCCGTGATCCGTCAATAAACCCGGTCTTGTGCTTTCTGCTGCCATGTTCTACCTGCGAACTGCTTGACCCTCATCGGCCCACCTAACTTTCTGTTTCTCCTTCGTACGTTTGCCTTCTCTGGGAATCCAGTCAGTTACCCTTAATGACTAGCGGTTATCCTACCTACGTACTACGTTCCGGCCCATGTCCATTTCTTCTTTTCCATTTTAACTTCTTGATTTAAACTAGCGGTTACCCTGCCTATGTGCAACGTGTCCGGTCCATGACCGTTTCTTCTCCTTGATTAAAACTATGATATCCTTAACCCCGGTTTGTTCCCTGACGCACTCTGCTCTCTTCTTGTCTCTTAAGCTTACACCTATCATTTTCCTTTTCATCACTCACTGCGTCATCCTCATTTTAAGCTGAACACTCTTGTAAGCGTCCAGGTTTTTGCTCCGTAAGTAAAGTACCGGCAAGATGCAGCTGTTATATACCTTCCTTTTGAGGGTTAGCTGACAGATTACCATTCATGATTTGAGAAGTCTTGCCGAATGTGGAGGCGGAAGTTCTGTAGGCCCGTGTGCTCAAACTTGGGTGCGCGTTAAAAAACCCTAGGTAGTTCAAATTTCCGGAGCCCTCCACTAAGGCGTCTCTCATAATTATATGATAGTTTTGGGACGTTAAATCCCAAATATCAATCAATCAATCAATTCGTAGCTGCTACTCACAAGAGATCACATGTACAAAAATTCCGCCATATCCACGAAGTGAATGATGATGAGTGGGCGAAGCTCCGGAGGTAAACCTGGTAAACCATGAATCCTCTGTACATTTTGCCCACTCGATTTTATTACATCGCTCCCCCTAGCGTACGTCGCCGCACTAAATCGAACGATTGCCTTCAACCAATGACACGCGCCATATGTGACATCATTCCTATTTTATAAGATCTCGCGTCGTTCATCAACTACAAGTACCAGCTTTCTAGTTTATAACATCTTGCATCTTTTCATCATCAGCTACAAGTACCACCATCAAGTAAACACTACAAAAACTAACGAGAGGTGGCTACATACAGGAGACGGTACCGCCATCTAGTGAACACTGCAAGAACTAAACTAAAGGTGGCTACATACAGGGGACGGTACCGCCATCTAGTGAACACTGCAAGAACTAAACTAGAGGTGGCTACATACAGGGGACGCACAGCCCACGCCCTAAGGAGCTTCGCCCCTAAAAGAACCAACACACATTCATGGCGCTTGTAAAAGTTGCACAACCAATCTAAATGAAATGCAGTGGCGCTGTTCATGCTCTGACTCATCTACCCCCAGACAGCGTGAATCGAACTGCTCTCGAAATAAATTCTGGCTAACCAGCGACGAACGCGACCGAAATACAGCGTTCCTGGCAAATCCTTGGAAGGGGAGGACGCGATTGACCTCCGCAGAATTTAAACTGAAGTCTTTCCCAACCTTCAAAGATAAGAAAAATTCAACGCTGTATGGGCATGCCTGTCCGTGGTGTGGTGGCTTGCCATCACTCTACTACATTTCGTGGGATGCCTAAAACAACCACCAAAATTAGGTACCTTTTTAGGTCAGTACAAGCTTTGTAATACTTTCTAGCAATGGGAGGCACAGCTCGCCAGCTCTGACCCAGAGGTGCAGCTTGCACTTCTGGGTGACGTCAAGCAGGCAGCAGCCGCCAGTGGAGCCCTGGACTTGGGGCCCTACCCATCAAGCTCATGACCCCTGTCCCAAACACTGGGGAATAAAATTTTGCCTTCATTCTTTTCCTTGCCGAATGTGATTCAACCCATCCATACTCTTCTGGTTATTTCACTCTCATGGTTCGGCTCCGCGGTAACTACCTGTTCTATAGGTACGCATATTCTTTTCAACTTCCAGCCTTTCTCCGTCCATCGCAAAGTACTGTTTTCTGCTGAGATTGTTGCACAATACTTTAGTTTTGTGCATATTATTTTCAGACTTATTCTTTATCTTTCCGTCTTCAGTTCAGTAATAATGAGCTGTAATTCGTTCCCTGAGCTATTCATCAAGACAATGTCATCAGCGAATCGCACGTTACTAAGATATTCTCTATTGACTCTTATCCCTAACTCTTGCCAATCTATAGGTTCCTCAAGAACCTTTTGTAAACACGCGGTGAATAGCATTGGAGAGATCGTGCCTCCCTGCCTTACACCCTTCTTTATTTGAATTCTGTCGCTTTCGTTATGGAGAACTATGGTGGCGGTAGATACACAGTCAATTGCTTTCAGTATGGTCATGTCGGATTCTTCGCGATTGCCTGATTTCGTAGTGCCTGCAATACTGCTGATGTCTCGACTGAGTCAAATGCTGTCTCGAAATCTATGAAGTTATAGGGGCACGGTATACAGGGATTGCTTGTATTCCGCGCGCTTCTCTTTTACCCGATTGATCCAATTGATAGTATGAATAAGGTCTAGCTATTGCAGAGTAGTCTATACGAATCCTTCGTTCTTTGAATAATTGAACTCTAATGTCGCCAGAATTCTATTAGCTATTATTTTTGTAAGTAGTTCGTAGAGAACGGACAGTAAGCTGATCGGTCTAGCTTTTCAAGTCCCTGACTTCTCCTTTCTTATGGATTAACAACAAGTTGGCATTTTTCCAAGATTCTGGCACCCTTGCCGTCATGATACACTTCGTATATAAGTTGGCCAATATTTTTGACACAATGTCTCCGCCATCTTTAAGCAGGCTCGTTGTTTCAGCGGCTTTGTCTCTTCGCCTTCTTTCTAATAATTTCCCTATATACCTCCTCTGTCGTTACTGTTAGGATGTGGAATTCCTCTGGACTAGTATTGATTCTCACGATATCTTTCCGGTTGTTTTGGCTTCTGTACAGCTCTCTGTAAAACTCCTCCACCCCCCTTCGACTATCTTATTCAAATGGGTTATGACATTGTCTTCCTTGTCCCTTAATGCAAAAATCTGATTTTCACCTATGCACAAGCCTGCCCTCGCAGCTTTTAGGCGTCTGCCTCTTTTTACAGCCTGCTCATTCTTTCCATGCTATACCTTCTTATGTCGAAAACCTTATGCCTATAGCTCCACTAACTCCATTTTGTGAGTTGCATTTGAGGCTTTCAAGGTTTCTCGTCTCTTAGTGAAATTTTTCGTCTCCTGAGATAATTTGAGTTGGACAGTGTCCTGTCCAGTTAATATATATATATATATATATAGAGAGAGAGAGAGAGAGAGAGAGAGAGTGCGCTGAAGAGTAAGTCAGGCGCTCCACCCTGTCCGGAAATATGAAACGCCTCAGCAGTTAGTACGTGGGATTTGCGTTTTTTTTAAGTTTTGTCTGGGTTTATATGGACTCGCATACAAAAGCACCTAGGAACACACATAGAGCATGCCTGGACCCGCCCTCTCGAAAAAATTTCTGGCTACGACTTCGATAAGAAGATTGCTTTCGTCTTTTCATCAAATGCATAAGCGATCCTTTCAGCAGGTTTTCTTTATTGTATTTGCTGACAAAAATGCTCTTCTTTTAATAATATTATTATTATTGCAAAATAAAGTGAGTTTCGTTGAACACTTTCACCTTTCATTTAAAAAAAATTGAAAACTAAAAAAGCATAGCTCAACAAGAAGACAATGCTACGCATGCCACCTTAACAGCCAGACACCTCGCATGTAAAGGTGATTCCTCTAACCGCAAAGAAATCTGTCGAAAGCCTGTGCAGCGTGTTCACAAGAGTCTTTATGAGTACCTGGCACGAATGTCTTGCACAAAGCACTAACCATAAGGACGTGCGCAGCATTTCCAACTGATATCGCATTGCATGCGTAAACCACTGCCGTAGTTCCAAACACTCGAGATCCGGAAGAAATGACGTGTTCCGTTTGGTCACGTAAATCATCTCACCTATAGCCATACTTCGCTGAGTGATTCAACGACTCTAATATTCTGTGACTCCACGCCTTTTAGACTGTTCCTTTTATGATCCATCAACTGGATATTTCTCGGCAGCCGAGTTTAGACTAGTGGCAACGGCAGTCGAATCGGTTACTAAAGGTGTTGACTTTGTATCCGACCGAACACCGCGCAAATGGACAATACTATCACATACCGATACAAACTGCATTGCAAGCCCTTCATTGTTCATACTCAGGAGGAGGACAATATTGCGTATTGTCTTCCGAAATTAAACAAGCATTCCATCTCACGCAACGGAATGGTCCCTCGAGCATCTTCCAGTAGGTATGTGTGGACATTTTGCCTTTCCAGGCGCCGTGCTGGCCGATGCTTCAGTAAGATCCGCTGTGGATAACATGGCCTTTCATGTAAAATGTCCGTACTCGCGAAGCGACGTAAACTTCATTGTTGATATCACTTACAATCGATAGGTCTAACCCTGACCATCGGCATAGGCGTCTGCGGGAAATAGACCAGACAGCATCAACGACTGCTACAACGACATTTATAAGTTTTCTGAAGAGTTCTGGACTTAACACTAGACTTTAGGACCACTTTCTAACGTAATTGTACATACACATAATTTGTCCATGTCCCCATCAACTCCATCACTCTTTTTTCCCACTTTTTGTCATGTGCAGAGTTTCAAACCAAAGTCAGCCGAAGCGCAGAAGCTCAGGCCACGCTCCGTGCCCGTGGTTCAGGCCAACCTATTTGTCTTCCAACAAAGTCTCTCTCTCTCATTGAAGCCGGAACATCAGAAGCCGGCACAACAGCCATGTTAGCAGAGCAACGTCATGTCACCGTGTTGTTTTAAGCCGATTCGACGCAGTGCTCCGCTTATGGAGCTAGAGATTTCAAAACAACCGCGGCCGCGTCATAGATCACGTGAACGGCTGCACGCTTGCTTGTTCGCCTCTCTCTCTACCACCTCCTCGCGTGACCTTCCTCGGGAGCCTCTGCGCGTGCGCGCATTGTTGCGCGGAGTTGTGGCCACTGAAGTTGTGGCGGGCGACGACTGCGACTACTGCGGCGGGCGCTCTGCCAGCCCAAGGAATGGCGCGCGTTGCGTGCGCGTACAGGTGCATGCCATGCATGCGGATGCTTCAAATTGTTTGATTGTGCGCGACCTTTGGAGACGGCGAGTGCATCCAGTGATGTAGCGCCCGTAGCTGCGTGTCCGGTGCAGATGGAGCCTGACAGTCCTCGCAGACACACCGCGCACGGCAGCTGCTGGTCACCCTCGGTGTCGTAACGGTGCTTGTCATCCTTTACGCCAGTCCGCGCGAGCTGCGCACTGTTATTAGAAACGGTGTTTTCCGAAATCAAACGCACCCGAGCGGGATGACATCGCCCCGTAACAACAGCAGTGACAACCACCACAACAACGACGCAAGTGCCTGGAAGTTTCCGATCAGAGTGCTGGGACGCTTTCGACACGATTCGAGTTCCACCGTCGACCGCTCCAGCGAAGTCGTTCACGTGCTGCTAATTTTCGCGAACGTCAACGAAGCCAGAAACATGCGCGAGAAGTTGGCGATCTGCCTCGGATCTCTGTTGGCGTTGAGCAGCGTCCCGCTTCGGCTCTACATCGTGACGGACATCGCCAGCGCCGATGTGGCCCGGCAAGTTCTAGCGGACGCCTCCGCCAAGGCCTCTTCGGATGTGCTGGTAAGTTGCATTTGCATGCGCGCAACCGCAGCAAAAAACCTACAGCGTGATTCGCCCGGACTCGTCTTCCCCGCAGTTCGGGCTGTCCGCCCGCTTTACAATTAGGCCGGGGCAGCGCCGCTCGAACGCCGACCTCCTGAAATCGTAGTGGTGGTGGTGGAATCCCCCACTTGCTCCCTCCCGAGAACCGTCCCGAGCCAAGCGTGCCTATTCCCTTGGGGGAGAGGGGGGTGCGGTGAACGATGCAGGGGGGACCGCCCTCGCAATGTTCGGCTGCCCGCGCTGTGGCGGGGGCGCGCGTCATTCCACATGGGCGTTAGTCATATTTCCAGTTTGTCCATTCCGTTGGGATTTGCGCGGACGCGGCATCTGTTTGAGAAGGGAAGTTTTTCTCACGGTTTTTGACGACCAACCCGTGTGAATTAAATTGCGAGAATATGACATCATGAAATGAGGAGTGGGAAAACAAACCTAGCTGCAAACCGTTACTCTGCTGCTCGTATGAGCATCACAGTGCCAAATGGCCTCAGAAAGAAAGACAAGTGTTTTTTGCCTTGTTACCACTCAACGGATATGTTCACAATCTAGCCACCTGGGACGTTGATAACACTACTTTGATAAAAGGAAGACGTAATGGAGCATTCAATGCTTAACTGCAATATGGCAGCAAAGCCCTAGATAGGTTGCTAATATGATGGACAAATTCAAGATAAGTTTCACTGTAAAGGATGTCACCACCTGCCACAATTCGGTGCCAGGAGACAACAATACACAGCTAGGATGCTGTGGTCAGCTCACAAATTATAAAATCCAGGAAGCAAAAATAGAGTGTTATTGGTAATTAAATCGACCCGGAGGACATTATGATTTCTACGGTCTTGTTGGCTAGAGTTACTTTTGGTAAAACTTGACGAAGGATGTACAGATACAGTGCCCCGCCGCGGTGGTCTAGTGGCTAAGGTACTCAGCTGCTGACCCGCAGGTGGCGGGTTCAAATCCCGTCTGCTTCGGCTGCATTTCCGATGGAGGCGGAAATGTTGTAGGCCCGGTGCTCAGATTTGGGTGCACGTTAAAGAACCCCAGGTGGGTCGAAATTTCCGGAGCCCTCCACTACGGCATCTCTCATAATCATGTGGTGGTTTTGGGACGTTAAACTTCACATATCAATCGATGTACAGATACAGTGAGGATTTTCAGCTGTCAACATTTCAACTAAGCAAGAAAAGCACCTTTTGGCAACAGGTAGAGACAAACTACATACACATAAAGTGGGAAACAATGTTGCCAATTCAAGTTTTTATCGATGTATGCTACTGACCAGTATTGTTTCTTTAAGAGATCAGAAAAACAACCAAGTGGCATTGTTTTGCAGTTCTCTTAAAAAAATAAGCCATGAAGAACTGTGTGCTTGGGTTGGTTGCACAGGGTACAGTGCTTTTTACTTGTTTGGCTAGCTCACCTTGACACACAGTGTCATTTGTAATTTGGACACTTCTAGATTCATAATACTTCGTATCTTGCTTATTAAGTAAAATGGCCACTGAACTACCCAGCTACTGTTTACAGTTTGAAGCAATCCCAGCACTTTGATCACTAGGTTGGGGTAAGAGACCATAATGTCCCATGTATAGCCTGGCACATGAATATTCTTGGGAATACTTCTAGCAGGTTTTTAAGTGGCCTTTCAGCAGTCACGCGAAACTGTCACTTTACGTTCTTATGATTGATGTTGTGCTGAAGGGTTGTGGTCCACATTGCGTTGATCTTCTCTCCAAATTTGGTAGTCCTTGTATCGGCCAATAATGTATTTCAACCACTTGCTCATCCTGGCAAGGTAGGCTGCATTCAATGCTTTTCAACACTCGCATGTATTTCTTCTCGCTAGTGAATTGTTTGAAGTGCATTTTAGAAGTCTGATAGAGCCAAAGTATGGAGCCAGAAAAGTGTGGAGGACAAATAAGTAAATTGTCTTTTGTGGGGGGAATAATCTCTGAAAATCTCTGAAAAAAAACAAACAGCCAGTTGGCTAAGTGTGCCTAC
>WOVY01003318.1:0-23768 GCA_013436015.1 Rhipicephalus annulatus | reverse complement strand
TTGCACATATATGGAATAGCAGCAGCTACTGACCATTGGTGGTGTTTGCAGATTGCTGCCCAGATCTGTCGTCAAGGTGGCCTTGTGAAGCTTCCTGGGAAAAGTGTCCTCGATTCTTCAGAAGACAACTTTGCCATCGTTTTTGCTGCGATGGGTGTAAGCATACCTACAGTTCAAAATTTCATCTGTTTTGCGAAAATTGCATTTCTGCAAGCCAATAAAATGCTACAATTTTGTAGGACTGCTGTTACTCTTGCTTCTTACCTATTACAGCCATCCACTGAGAATGCTTAATGTGTCTATGCATGATTGATTGACTGACTGTTTGAGCTACACTGCTGCTAGTCATTGCTAATTTATATTATGTTTACCAACCACAAGTAATTATCTGTTCCTGTACAGGTTAACATGGAAACGGCAAGATTTTTCAAGCTGGACTTTGAAGAAAATGGCTCCATGGAAAATGTGTGTCTGTTCCTGAACCTTGCAAATGACCCAACGTAAGATATAAAAGTTCCATGATGGTCGTAGAAGCTTAGTTAGAAACATTTGGCGTGAATCATTGAACCTCTCTGCGTCACTCAAGTGTGTTTGCTTTGGTATGGCTATTTTTTGAGGCCCTTGAAAATAATCCTTGCATGCTCATTTTGTTCTTGCCCATCAATTAAAAAAAGTGCTGAAATCTTGTGAATGAAAATTGAGCTCATGGATTCAGCCTATCTGAATGCTGTAAATAAAAGGAGAGTCGATGAGCACTTCAGTGGTGCGTAAAGTTATTCTTTTTTCCCCTCGTAGAACTCTACATTTTAGTGTTGTAGAGAATGTAAAAATATGAACAATTCCTGATCATTAGCTTGGTATACATCTTCGACCCCTGCTTATCTTGCTGAATAACTTTCTTGCTGAGCACAGTTTCTTATTCTGAGTAACCCATTCGGGCACACAGTAAGATGAACTGTCTGTAGATGTGCCAAGTTCACAAAACACAATTTGAAGGAAACGAAGTAACAATGTTTTTGGTTACTTTTGGTGATCAATTATGATCGGTTACTGAAGTTATCAAATGATTTGTTCCAACTAGCTCAACTCGCACAACACTTAATTTCATTGTAATTAGTGGGTAAACAAACATTTGGTTATTCAGCAGTCAGTCAGGTTACCTTAAAAAAAAAATAGGCTAAAAATTCATGCAGAATTGTTTTTGGTTGTATTCATTCGAGCAAAAAAAATTTTGTTCAAATTGGTCCTGGAGGGTGGGGTATTGAACGATTGTCTCAAACATCGTAGTGATCACTGAAATGATCAGCTTCATTTGTGTTCAGTACATTTAGGTTAGGTCATATATAATGGCAATGTGGAAGGTTCAAGTCACCCTATGCCAAAAGTATCTTGCTCTTTCATGGCCACTTGTCCAAAGCACTGAAGAAAGTTATGTCCATATATGTGGACATTGTGCCTCAAGGTGATAAAGCAAAGCAACATGGAAAACTCAAAATATTGTGAGCTACATATCAGCAAGTAAAGTTTTACAGCTGATGCTTGTAATCTTCAAATTCTTGCTTCGATTCATTTTTACATAGTTCTTGAGAAATACTAAACTTTCTTGACATCCTCATCTTTAAAACTCCATGTTTGCATTGCTCTGATTTAAAAAAAGAAGTGTAAAAAAATATATCCTTGGTCTTCTCTGTCCGGTTTGTGCCCATGTAGACAAATGGTATACATAAAAAAAGTGCTTTCATTGTGGCACTTATATGCCCCCGCCGCGGTGGTCTAGTGGCTAAGGTACTCGGCTGCTGACCCGCAGGTCGCGGGGTCGATTCCCGGCTGCGGCGGCTGCGTTTCCGATGGAGGCGGAAATGTTGTAGGCCCGTGTACTCAGATTTGGGTGCACGTTAAAGAACCCCAGGTGGTCAAAATTTCCGGAGCGCTCCACTACGGCGTCTCTCATAATCAAATGGTGGTTTTGGGACGTTAAACCCCACAAATCAATCAAATCATTGTGGCACTTATCTACAGTTAGTGCTGTAGTTGCGCTTGAAAACACTTGTTTTCTACTTGGCAAGTAGTTCTTTGTTTCTATCCGTATACTTCCATGAGAGCCAACTATGTTGCGACCTAATAGGGGTATTGTGGGGTTAATTTGTTAGGTTACCTTGGTTTCAGCCTAATATCTTTAGAACTTTTTTATATCTTATTGTGAAATTTTAAGGATGTTGACTAGGGCCAAATTATAACTTTTAAAGATGAACTAATTTGAATTAATAAGGAGACAGACTGAATATGGCAGGTTTCAGAAAGTTTTGCTGAGCCGTGGCCGAATTCAGGAAAATATTTGTGAGGCTGTGATATGGCACCAACGTACAGAACCTAGACTTCCAGCAAAAAATTCAAAATTACAACTTGTTATCTTTTTCTCTAGTTATCAACTTATTTCTGTAAAATCAACGATAGTATAGGCTTCCAGTATTTTATTAATGTACACTGACTTACTGGTTCTCTTTACTATTCCTTTAACTTGTCTGTTAATGTGGTTCTTGATATCAAAACAAGCTAGTTCTATGAAAGGGCCTGGTCAGTGGCAATTCATATTAGTGACTGCATTACGTGATGACTATGACAACACATTGCGTCTGCCGATTACCTGTTGTCCATTCGTTATCACTTATTTGCAGTTTGCTGATATAGTGAATTGGTGTCTGTTGCAGAATAATGTAGTGGTGGGAGAGTTAGTATTCCATACTAACAACAAACTGCATGGAAAACTAGAGGGAGAAAATAGGTATACGAGATTGTGCCAGTCTCTTGTTCTTTTGTCTGTCATATTTTTGACACAGTTTCTCACTAACATGTTTCAAGCCATTTTCACTTAGTATGGAACATTAGACTCTGCACTTTCAGTCTGGTTCAGCTAAAAATTGGCTCGAACAGTGCTTTCTAACTTGAGGCCTGTAGTGAAAAAAAATGAAATCAAATTCTCACCAATTCTGTAGCCTCGGGACAAGGCTGATCATGGCAGTGTGGTAAGGCTGAAGGACACATTTTCTTTCAAACCCTGGAGCGGTAGCTGTCAGGCCAGTAACTATTTCTGGGCAACTATAGGTCACAACCAGTAGATTTGGCACACACATCGGGGCTTGTAGTAGATGCAAAGGCCAGTTTGAACAGTGCTAGCACAGGGAGGGCGCCACAGGTCAGTATGAATCATTTCACCATGTTCGTGTTGTCTGTTTACGTTTTGGAAGCTCAACAGGGAGAGGATTCAGATTGTGCAGATGCATGACCCGTTGGGGTAGCCTAGTGGCTGTAGTGGCATTGAATTGCTAGCTCAGGATTGTGGTTTTCTTTCCTGGTCACAATCAGGCACATTACTGTGTTCAAGTGGCTTACTATTTAGATGCATAATTAGCCTTAGCTGGCAGCACCTGAGCACATAACACAAGGTCAAGTATATTAGCTAGGAGGTTTCTGGACAGGTTTGCCATAGCTGGGCTTTTGTAAAGAGGGCATAAAGCTATTTCATGTAGTTGCAGAAAGAGTGAGCGAGTAAAGTGACCTTGCTGGTAGGCAGAGAGGTGTGCGTTCAATAATTTAGCCGTACTACATGAAAAGTGAAAATTGGGCAGATTGGTGGTTTATTCTTGGGATGTAAAAATAGCTCAAAAATAGAAAGGACTGAAGAAGAGATGACAGGGCGCTGAACTCGCAACTAAAATTTATGAGAAAGCACACTCGCATATATTATTTTTTATGGACTGTTACGCATGTTCCTTTTTTTTTTTGAGGGGGGGTGTTTACACATGCTTCGTTTTTCACCACGATTGTCATTTTTTTGTACCTTGTTCGCTCTGCTGTGCAGATGCCATGGTCTGCCATACTAGGTCGGTTGCTCGATATATGTGTGTGTGCCTTCTAATAAATTTTAGTTGCGAGTTCAGCGCCCTGTCGTCTCTTCTTCAGTCCTTGTCTCTATTTTGGCGCTGTTTTTTACATGCCAAATATTACATGAAGTAAAACTTGCTATGCATTGAATACTGAGCATGATGAGGGGCAAGACTATTGCATAGATATGGCTCCAGTTTATTGTCATTTTGATGCGATGATGGTACTACTCCATGAGCTTATTGGTATGACGGGGTTCACACAAATACTTGCATGTTTGGGTAGCTTGAGTCATCAGCATTCAGAGGGGAAATTAACTGTAATAGAGCAGCACACGTGGATACTGCAAAAGCTGCCCCCCCCCCCCCCCCCCATATCCCCGGATGGAGACTGTTTGCAGCACATGCCAGCCATTAGTGAGGGCCATAACTTCCGGAGTACTGTGTTCGTAAATGTAACTATGGCACACGTGTTAAAGACCGGAGCTGTAGATATACAACTTCGACTAAAACTCATAATCGTTTATCATTTATTGATTTACATTAAGGACATCTTGCAACCTTCTCGTATGTTTCTTGTTAGATGAAAACAATGAGAGACAAAGTGCTGTAATTGTTTTCTGTGTTTTAAATGACCATTTCAGCAGGTAGAAGGGCCTTTCTTGGTTTGTGTATTTGCTCACTCTTGTGGCCTTATTACTTTTCAGTATTGAGAGGATCATCACACCACGTCTTGCCCTGACTACTGCCGAGTTCCTGGCCTACCAGTGTGAGAAGCACGTGCTGGTGATCTTGACTGACATGTCTTCATATGCAGAAGCTTTGAGAGAGGTATCTGCCGCCCGAGAAGAGGGTCCCTGGTCGACGTGGCTTTCCAGGTTACATGTACACTGACTTGGCCACAATATACGAGAGGGCTGGACGTGTGGAGGGGCGTCATGGCTCCATCACACAGATTCCCATCTTAACAATGCCCAACGATGATATAACTCATCCCATACCCGACTTGACAGGCTATATCACAGAGGGTCAAGTGTACGTTGATCGGCAGTTACACAACCGGCAGGTCAGTGTGTTGCCTTCACCATCTGTGCAGTGTTGCAATTCCGATTGTGAAAGTGGCAATCTTTTCTAGATCTATCCTCCCATCAATGTGTTGCCGTCACTGTCTCGACTTATGAAATCTGCCATTGGAGAAGGCATGACACGGAAGGACCACGCTGATGTCTCCAACCAATTGGCAAGTGTTATTTTCTAATTAGCCAACAAGAGTTCCTTTTACTTACTGTGTGTGTGTGTGTGCGTGCGTGTGTGTGTGTGTGTGTGTGTGTGTGAGAGAGAGAGAGAGAGAGAGAGAGATAAGTGCAATAGATAGATGGTAGCTTGTCATTTAGTGCAAATAGCCTTTAGTGGAAACAGCCTCCATGTTTAGTGCAAATATGGAGCTTATTCACAAGGCGGTTTCCTTGCACAACGTGGAAAAGGTTGAGTATCCTCTCTTGATAAAAACACTCGTAATAAGACAAGCCTCAGCACGTTTACCTAAAACCGCATCTTAGTAGAAGCACGACAGGTGCCACCATTACTTGTTCGAATGTGCAGTGCAGAGAAATGCACCTGAGAATTGTGAAAAGAAAAAAGGGTCCACTGTAGTCATTTTGTAAGGTATTTGGTATGGCTTATAGAAATACATGTGCTCTTTGCTACATTTTAAATAGACTTAATTTACCATTTCTTGCACTCAGTTATGATATTGCAGTATGTGTTTCAGGTACGTAGTTTAGTATATTGAGGACGCCAATTTATAATGCTAAATTGTGGGGTCTCGTACTCCCAAAATCAAGATGCATTTTTTAAATGCAGTGTGTTCGCTAGAGAAATCGCACATTGCATGAAGATTATCTAAAGTAGTATTCATGCACTGTTCTAATCCACTTTCTGAATTCTCAAAAAGAAAAATTTCTCATTCTTTTTGTGATGCCATCATTGTTGTCACGCATAAGCTGTTGTCACACAAACACAATACATCATCTGATAACACCGCCTGCAGCCATAAAGAAGGCTAGATAGCTAGCCACACACTGAGAACCTCTCATTTGGTGTGAATAGTAATTGTTAGGTTTGATGCAAATTGTTATTTAGTCAAGTAATTCGTATATTGCATATTATAAAGAAAAATTAGCATATTTTGTTAAGACCTAATGCAATATATTTAAAAGTTAGAACAAGACATTTGCAAATGTCATCCTTTTTGGTATGGACTGAGGTGTAAGCAACTTTGTATAGTCGCAGGATTTGAATTTCAGTAGGATGCTAGTGATAAACAGAGAAATGTGTTGGATTTTAAAGTTTACTGTTCTTAGAGCATAAAAGCACTTTAGTCAAGCTTTTTAAATCATAGTGAGGGTGTTTATGTTCACTTATAGGGGAACTCTAGTGCATTTTCGACTGCACTGAGATAATGCTGTTTTTAAATAGTATTGACATTCCTGCAAAAGCTAGGGTGGTTCATTTTGCACAGGCACTCATCAATAATTTTAATTGAGCAATAAACGACGAGCCAAAACATAAACCGAACCAGGGAGCTGCTCCGTCGTCCATGGTGGGTATCATATGACATCGCAAGAATCTGTCGCCGATGACGTCACAAGATCCGCTACACCCCGCCACGGCTGACCAGGGTGTAAACATAGCTCACGTGCCTCTTCTGACGTGTGAAAAGCAAGGTAGTGATGTCAACTGACGTGGACTTAGCTTTGCCAGCTCGTCTGAACTTACCATTGACAAGTTTAGCGAAGATTACAGCTACTGTCTGAGCAGGGAAGGATAGCTTTTTGATTTCAACTTGCCAGCGCGTGAAGCATCTGACATGCCCCAAATTGATTTCCTCATTGCTCAATATTGTAAGACCCGGCGTCTAGGACGACTAACACGCTGTGTGCAGCTGACAAAACTGAGCTGTGCTCGCGTTGTCGTCGCCTCATAGAAAAAAGCGCGTGCTGCATCTGTCTGCTGGGAATTACTTACGCTTGTATAATTTGGCACACCTAGGCATATATTATAACATAATACAGTGGATAAGTGCGTACCTGACAGGCAGAACACAATATGTAGAAATAAACGGCTTCAAATCTGAGTTATTAAGCGTTACCTCAGGGGTACCGCAAGGTTCAGTTTTAGGACCGATATTATTCTTAACTTACATAAATGACATTTCATGCAGCATAGATAGAAGTACTACAGTGCGACTTTTTGCAGACGACTGCCTAATTTATAAAGAAATACACAGTGAAGCTGACCAAAAAACATTTAATGATATTCTTGATGCTGTCAGTAATTGGTGCACTGAATCTAAAATGGAAATAAATCAAACTAAAACAGTTGCTTTGCGCATCACAAACAAAAGTAAGTGTGTCTTCTTCCAATTACACTCTATGTTCTACCCGCCTGTCTACAGTCAATGAAATAAAATATTTAGGTGTAACAATATCCAGTAATCTAAATTGGAGGACCCATTTGGAAAACATTTGTGCGGTGGCGGAGAGAAAACTATGGTACTTGCAAAGAAAAGACTTGCTACGACTCCCGTTAAGCTAGCAGCATATCTTACGTATATTCGGCCAACATTGAATATGCCAGCATTGTGTGGGATCCCTCTGAAATCGGCCTCGTTAATATGCTAGAAAGAGTACAAAGGCGAGCTGCCAGGTTTATTCTTTCAAAGTACTCCTCGACTGAGTCAGTAACAGAAATGCTACACTCTCTTCAACTGCCCACTTTAGCTGAACGACGGCAATTGGCAAGGATGAAGTTCTTGTTTTTATTGTCAAAAAATAAATTAAACATAAACACAACAAAATACTTAACGCCACGCCGCGGAAGAAACCTAAGAAGTGTAAACGATTACACATACGAAGTGCCACAACAGCGTGTCAATGTATATGCGAATTTATTTTTTCCAAAAACAATTCGTCAGTGGAATGCTTTGCCATTGCCACTGGTTCATTGTGATTCATTAGAAGAATTTGAGGAAGGGCTCAGATATTTTTCTGTAAGCATGGTCTACTATGTTAATTTATTGCAATTTATTTGTATGCTTACTACGACTGCACTGCTTTTCCTTCAGCCTCAAAGCCGGTGTTTCCTATGTATGTCAAGTAACATTTCCAAGTTCAAGTGTTGCTGTTTAAATTGCTGTATGATTTGAATATATTGATGTTTGTCATTCTTAGTATGTCCCACCCCTGTAACAGCCGAAAGGCTAACAGTATTTGGAAAGTATATCGCCACGGTACCGACGAGAACACATGTTCAAAGTTTTGTTGAAATTGGTGAATATCGAAAAAAAAGCCAGAGTTCCCCTTTAACCATGAAGTGAAGCTTCGCAGCAGTACGATTTTTTTCTGGATGGGTGTTTTCATGGCATAGTCTTTATACTGCAGTTAAATCTTCGTTACAGGGGGGTTTCATGCAGCATTTTGAATAGTATTTTGAAGTGCTCAAATATTCGCACATGCCTACTCGTACTGTTTCCATAATCTGCATAATATTTTTCTTGGCATTCTGTGAAATTTTGTTTAGAAATTTCGAAAGATCTCGGCAGACAAAATTCAGTGCCACGTTCAGTGTAGCCTGTGTTACTGAAAACAGGGCTGGAAGGTAATCTCCAGATCTTGTTCATTCCTTCGTGCAGTATGCCTGCTATGCAATTGGGAAAGATGTACAAGCAATGAAGGCTGTTGTTGGAGAGGAAGCTCTGAGTGCGGAGGACTTGCTGTATTTAGAGTTCCTTACGAAATTTGAAAAGAACTTCATCTCCCAAGGTAAGAGTTTATGTACAGCTGAAGTTCATGATACATTTTTCTTGTTCACTAAAGCAGGAATCATTTTTGAACAATATGGCCTATGCTATACTTTTGTTGCACTATGAATGTCGGTTGCTGTGCATTTCTTGTGTAGAAATGTGCTTCATTATCAATTTGGTTATTTCAAGCTTCCCTTTTGCTTTCAAGTGATCGAAGTGCTGACTGCTTAACATTCCCACTAATATACTGGTGTAACTGATGCAAGATCTTGTGCTACTTGATAGTACCTAGAGTTCACATCATTTTCCATCTCATCTGTATCCGACTAGGACATTAAATTGTTAAAAAATGTGCATGGTACTTGTAGTACACCTTAGTTGGCTATCATGCATATGAGCTTGCATGTGTTCAATAGCTCACTAAAAACTGTCAGAGCTTGCTTATCCATAATAAGGCTCTGTGTGGGAGCAACGCTCACTTCCATCACTTTCATTTTGGTAATACCAGCATTCATAGTGCACCTGTTATGGTGTGTGTCTGTGTGCATGCATGTGTGTGCATCTGTGCGTGTAACTGTGTTTACCATGGCACCAGAAAATGTGACATGCAGTGTGCACTCACATGCCAAACAGTCACGATTAATACAGTAAAAGCTCGTTAATTCGAACTTCGCGGGGATGCCCAATGAGTTCGAATTAAACCGAATTCGAACTAACGAAATTCACTGAAAAAACAGCAAGAATTGAGATCGGTTTGTTTGAAGATGAGACAAAATATTTATTTGCGAAAGTAATCTGTGATAACTTTCTGCTTCCTTTCTTTGAAAGTGATTGCCATCGCTTTGTTTTCCAATGCGCGAACGTGGCGGAAGGCATCCTCTTCATCTTCCTCGAAGCTGAAGAAGAGGCGCGCGACACGCATAGCCTCCATTACCTCCGAAGCTGTCGGACGCGTCGGCGCCTCATCCTCCTCGTCCTCACCCACGTCGACGACGAGTGCTTCCTCGCCAGTCACCTGGGCGATGATATCGTCGTCGGTGATAGTGCCACAGACCACTGCACTGCGATCTGCATCGACGTAGTCGCCGAAGTTCACGTCCCCCAGCGCATCCCGCAGTCCGGCAGGAATGACGTCGGCCTCACGCTCATCGAGCTCGCCCGCTGTGCCCTCAATGGCCACACAAAAGCCACTGTGGCGGAAAGCAATTGGCAACAGTTGTTGCCGTGACCTGATCCCAGGCCCGCACCAACATATGCATGGCCGAGAGCAGCGTCACGTCGTAGCCTTTTGTACCGGCGGCGCACAACACCAAACGCTCCAACATGTGGCGCCTGTAAAAGCATTTCAAGTTCTTAATGACCCCTTGGTCCATTGGTTGCAAGGCTGCCGTTGTGTTCGGCGGCAGAAACGAGAGCTTGATCGCCTTCAAGTCCACATCAACCACGTGCGCTGAGCAGTTATCGACTACCAAGAGCACGCTTCTGTGAGCTAATTCAAACTTGCGGTCAAGCTTTATCAGCCACTGTTTGAATATTTCCCGCGTCATCCATGCCTTGCTGTTGGCTGTATACTCTGCCGGTAGTGTGCGGATGTTCTTGAAGCAACGAGGCTTCAGGGCCTTCCCTATGATCAGCAGCGGTAGTTTTTCTGTACCATCCATGTTTGCTGCGACCAAGACAGTAACGCGCTCTTTGCTTCTCTTCCCGCCAGCACAGGTGTCGCCTTTGTACGTCAACGTTTTACTTGGCAGCAGCTTATAAAATAATGCCGTTTCATCGGCATTAAATATATCGCGGGGCGAGTACTCTTGAAGCAGTTCTTGCAAAGCACCGCTTTGCCACTTTGCGCATGTCTCGCTGTTGACTTCTTTGCCTTCACCAGACACAGTGCGGAACACAATCTCGTGTCTCTCTCGGAAACGATGAAGCCAGCCCTCCGAAGCTTTAAAATCATCTATGTTGAGGCGAAGCGCGAAGTTTGCTGCTTTCGCCATAACGATAGGGCCGCTCAGTGGGATGTTTTGGCTCCTCGTTTCCTTGATCCACGTGAGCACTGCGCGCTCCAATTCGGGGTGCTTCGCTGAGCGAAGCCTCTTGCGACTGCCGGTGAACGCATCAGTTGCGTAGGCCTCCTCAATCGCTCTCTTATTCTTGATATATGTTGAAAGAGTGCTTTTTGGGATTCCATGCTTCCTTGCGATTCAAGCTTGCTTGTTTTCCCACAGTCCACTTCACAAAGGATTTCTACCTTTTCCTTGAGCGTTTTGGCGCTCTGTCCTCTTCCGCGAGAAGTCATAATAAGTGCGGTATGCTAGGTCCAGCAGTCGAAGGCAACACCGTCACAAAACCCACGGCACTGAACAACTTCGTAGCGTTGACGCACACGAGGCCTAGCGACTGAATGTGTGGCACACAAAGCACACGGGGAGGCGTCCAACACGACCACCCACACGATGCGAAGAGCGCGCGCAGTCGCCCACAGAACACCCACGCGTAGCCTGTCGCAGTCGTGCAATGACGCCACGTGGCCACGTATCCAGGCACTAGATTGGATTGGATTGATTTGCGCTCAGCCCTTGCGCCATCTATCGTAGAGCCGTAAAAGCTTGCGGCGGAAGCATAAAAATACTACCACGCAGCGGCGCGCAGTTCGAATTATCAATAGAGGAGCCGATGCGCGCATGAACTAACGAGTTGGTTAACTCATAGACGCCTATACATTGTGGCCGGACCATGACCATCAGTTCGAGTTAACCCGAAAGTTCGAATTAATGAGGTGCGAATTAACGAGCTTTCACTGTACATCTAATACAGTGCAATACGGTAGACTTTCAGTAAATGAAAATCTGTTTAACGGAACTGCTGCTTAAATGGAACATCCTCTAATATGATTGGTTTCATACCTGAATAATGCAACCCAGTTCGCCTCTCAGTAAACAGAACTCCTGTTAAATGAAACACATTTCCCCAGTCCCTTCAGGTTCCATTGAATGAGTCTGCTGTATATGGAGCTTCTTCACAACAGGTCTGTGTGAAGTGATTTCATCCATGGTTGTAAGGCAAATGTCAGGCACTGTCAAAAGCAGTGCTAAAGTTGTCGGTGTGAAAGTCTGTGAGTTAAGGAAAAGACTATTGAATAAATTGAAGGAGTAAACTTACTCAGTTGGATTTGGTTGGCCTTCTCTATCCTTCCTTATATAATTTCAAATGTGTAAAGTGGAAGCTAGACAGCACCTTTCTCGGGCTGGTCTCAATAAAAATTTAATGGCATCTCCAATTAAAACGTGATATTTGATGCACCCAGTATTTCTGGACCCTCTTGGCTTCTTGGTGGTTAAGTGACATAATCAGTTGAGTTAGCCCCAAAACATTAGTTTAATGAATTCAACCTTTCAATTGCAGACGTCAAGTTTTTTGAAAGTGTGTCTATTCATGTGGAAGTTAACACGTTGAATCTCAGCATAGGCATCCGCTGTGTGCTGATTGATTATTCTTTCAGACTGCTCTCTTAATGAAACCTGCATTGAATGAATGCAGAAACATCGAAGTGTCTTATCGTAGCTACAATAAAGTAGCCACCAAGTGGAGCCAAAGAAAGGCAGAAGTCAATTAAAAATTTCTTTCTTTAAGAAAACAAGTTCTGATCTCTCTTAAGGTATAAGTAAAAGGCTGAACAAAAGCCAACATGCTCCCAGTGCAATCCATGTTATAAAACTGCCTGCTGGATCAGCTGCGCTGGCTGCATCATGGTTTGTGTTTGCTTTTAAGGGCAAATGCTACTCGAAAAAAGAAAAACTTTTCTTTAATCTTTAGCCGAGGGTTATAAAGTTCTGTTTATAAAGGTTCTTATACTGATTTCAAATATGTAATTGGTTCTGTAGTAAGCTGCATAGTTTTCATTTTGTGCCATGACAATGTGTCAAATATAGCTTTTTTGAAAATTTTTTTTCTGCCTTTCAACTTTGATGGTCATGACGAATCAATGGCCCATATCACTTCATCTATGTCTGAGACATTTTAATGAACATGAAAAATTCTAAAATGAGAAGTCTTTGAATGCTCAGCCAATACTAATTGATTACTTTAATATTGCTACGTAGCTATTGCATGAAGGGTGAACCATTCTGTGGATAGAAGACGACGAAGAGGACTGGTTTGCTGGCTCTGTGTGCTGCGCTCCGATTTTATCAGTGTAAATACACTGGCAAATAGTCGCGTCCCGTCTCATTTTATGTAACATATTTGAGGTGGATGTTCTGGTCCTGCCCTGCACTCATCGCGAAGCTCTGCAATGGCCGCATGCATCATCATGGGTCCTACCATGTCACAAGTTCTAGGAACAGTCTTCATCACCCACCTCATCTGCGACTCCCACCTACGTTGTCCTACCTCCTGCTTGTGATCCTGGCGTATTTTCCAGACAGGATGGCTTTTGACGTTGACAAGTGGCTCAATGTGTATGAACGGATCAGCTCCAGATTTAGGTGGGACCCGACACTCATGCTTGCCAATGTGCTCTTTTATCTTGATGGCCCTCCGCGGGTGTGGTTCGAGACGCACGAAACCGACATTACCAGCTGGGACACTTTCAAAAAGAAGATCCGTGACCTTTTTGGGAATACCGCTGCACGACAGATAACTGTGCGAAATCAGTTGGCTACTCTGGCAAAGACATCTACCGAATCCTACGTCGCGTATATCCACGACGTCATCGCCCTTTGCTGCCAGGTTGACGAACACATGCCCGAGCTTGAGAAGGTATCGAATGTGCTTAAAGGCATCGCCGACGATGCCTTCAACCTGCTTGTCTACACGAACGTCACCACCATCGATGAAATCGTCAGAGTGCCGGCGGTTTGAACATGCCAAGAGCCGCCGTGTCACGCAGAGATTCACACGACTGCCCAACACTGCCGCAACTTCGTGTGAAGCCGCTCGCCAACCACCCACCTATGACCCTGTCACCCGAATTGTTCGTCGGGAGCTTGATGCTTGTCCAGCTCCCATTCAACAGCTTGTTTTTACAACCCAAGCCACTGACCGTCAGCGTGTCCAGTGACTCACCCTGAAATACGCCCATTCCCCTCGGGTAACACTCGCCGATCTCCTCCATCATTGCCCTTCCGGAACCCTACGCAATGGCAAACCCCTGACAACCAGCCTATCTGCTTTTCCTGTCAACCTGGACATATTTCTCGTTATTGCCGGCGCTGCTGGTCCAATACACGACATCAGAGCTACCCTACTTATATGCGCCCTATCACTTCTGGACGTCCAGCCGCTACACCATCCAACTTTTACTCGCCGCCTCCTCACGAGTCTCTCCCCACTGACGCTCCTTCTTCCGGTCGCCGCTACGCCGCCAATCCTGCTCCCCACCACCTCAACGCTTTTCCTTGCCGAGCGTCTCTGGCGATCACAGCAGGAAAACTAGATATTGCAGCTTATGAAGGTGAAGCTGCAATACCAACGACACCTGAAAACCCTCTACTGACGCTGCCCACACACCACAATCTCACTGAAGTGAAAGTCGACAATGTTCCTGTTACTACCCATTTGACACAGGCGCCCACCTATCTATCATGAGCGCACATGTACGCTGCCGTTTGCAGAAGATCATGACGCCCTCTACAACTCAAGCCATACGTGTTGCCAATGGCAGCGCTTGTAGATGTCGTCAGAATGTGCACTACTCGTGTCAACATCGCTGGTCGTCACGCGTAGTACTTTTTGCAGTTCTAGATTGCTGCCCCCGTAACCTCATACTAGGCCTTGGTTTCCTCTCGGCACACTCGGCTTTAATTGTCTGTTCTTCTGGCACGCTTAGCCTAGACCTTTCCCTGCTCTCTGATGCCTGTGAAAAGCCCGTCAGCCGCTTGGGTCCAACCACTTTTGTTCGCTTGCCGCCTCGAGCTAATGACATACGTCTGTCTGTCATCGACCCCTCCAGTTCCCGACGGAGACTACATCGTTACACCGATAACAGACGCACGACTGACGTGCAGTGTTACAGTGCTGCATACCATCGCCACCATAGTGGACAACTGTGTTTCTCCGCTCCTAAATTTCGGCCTCATTCCTCATGTGTTGCCCTACCAGATGTCGCTTGCTCAACTCACTGCCATAAGAGATCATGACATAAACGTTGTCGCTGTAACTGTTCCGGGCCAAGCCGAAGTCTCACAGTTACCCGGTTCTGCCAAAGCCATCTTTCAAAATATGATTGGACCAGACCTTTCCCCTCATCAGGCCAATGCTCTTTGCCGCGTTATGGCCTCCTACGGTGACATATTTGATATCTGTGATCGTCTCTTGGGCCAAACTAATATTGTCAAGCACCGAATTAACACTGGTGACTCTGCGCCCATCCACCGTCGGCCTTACCGCGTGTTCGCATCAGAACGAGCAGTGATTCAGAAGGAAGTGGACTACATGCTATCGAAAGACATCATCGAACCGTCAGGCCCTTGGGCCTCCCCAGTGGTCTGGTAAAGAAGAAAGACTGCTCCTGGCGTTTCTGTATTGATTATGGGCACCTCAACAAAACAATCAAGAAAGACGTCTATCCTCTTCCACGTATTGACAACGCACTTGACTGTCTTCATGGCGCGACCTTTTTTTCATCTCTCGACCTCCGATCTGGCTACTGGCAAATTGCTGTAGACGAAATGGATCGTGAGAAAACTGCATTTGTTACCCCCAAAGGCCTTTACCAATTCAAGGTCATGCCATTTGGTCTCTGCAACGTCCCAGCAATCTTCAAGAGAATGATGGACACTGCTGCTTTAAGGATTTTAAATGGGCGACGTGCTTGTGTTTACTTAGATGATGTTATAATCTTCTCACACACCTTGAACGCCTTTCGACCATTCTATCAACATTCCGACATGCCGGCCTCCAGCTGCGTTCCTCGAAGTGCCGCTTCGGTCTTCGTCGAATTACTGTGTTGGGCCACCTTGTTGACGCCTCCGGTGTACGACCAGACCCGGCAAAAGTACGTGCACTAACGAACTTTTCCGTTCTCCGCTCTATGCATGATGTTCACAGTTTCGTGGGCCTACGCTCTTACTTTCGCCGGTTCGCACGCCCACTCACAGACCTTCTCAAACACGACGTCCTGTTTTGTTGGGGTTATCTTCAAGCTAACACTTTCTCTTGACTAATCACCGCTCTAACGACACCACTGATACTTGCACATTTTGACCCAGATGCTCCTACAGAATTGCGGACAGGCGCTAGCGGTCACGGCATCTGCGCAGTTTTGGCCCTAACTTAGCGGGGCACTGATCATGTAATTGCATATGCAAATCATCTTTTTTCAAAATCTGAGCGTAACTACTCTATAACAGAACGAGAATGCCTTGCCCTTGTCTGGGCGGTTTCGCAATTTCATCCTTACTTGTATGCCCGCCCGTTCCTTGTCATCACAGGCCATCACGCCCTCTGTTAGCTTTCTTCACTGAAGGACCTTTCTGGACGACTTGGTCGTTGGGCGTTGCGTCTTCAAAAGTACTCCTACTCAGTTGCCCACAAGTCTGGATGCCTCCAGCTGGACGCCGATTGCTTGTCCTGCTACCCTGTTGACCAACCAGATGAATCAGTCGGCGAGCCTGGCCCCAGCGTCATGTCCATGTCTAGGTTTCGTCAGATTGGTGACGAACAGCCTCGCGATCCTTCCTTGCGGTCACTCATTGCTCATCTGGAATCTGATTCTAACGATTGTGTCACTCCGCATGTTCAGTCTCCTAAATGGCATGCTGTACCGTTGTAGCGTCCAGCCAGTTGGCCCTGACTCACTACTTCTAGTCGTGCCTAACCATCTCTGTTCAGTGGTCCTGTATGAGCTTCTTTGCTAACTGCTGGCCACTTGGGCGTATCTCGTACGTACGACCGCGGACCGGCGCCGCTTCTTTTGGCGTGGTCTCGTGTGGTCCGTTCAACGCTACGTGGCCTCTTTGCGATAAATGCGAACGTCGAAAAAGACCTGCCGCACCCTCTGCTGGACTCCTTCACCCGATCTCCATCCCTACCGAAACCTTTCTTCCGTGTTGGTGTAGACCTCGTCGGACTGTTCCCTGAATCAAAACTCTGGGAACTAGTGGGTTGCCGTTGCTATAGGCTGTGCGACCAGGTTTGCTATAACTAGAGCGCTCCCCACCAGCACTGCTACTGTCGTTTGCAGACTTTTTGCTCCACGATGTAATTCTACACCATGGCGCTCCTCTGCAATTCCTCACCGATCGTGGACGCGCATTTTTGTCAACGCGTACTCGACGACCTTTTGCGCTCTTCAACGCAACACAAACTGACCACTTCCTACCATCCTCAAACAAATGGCCTTACCGAACACCTAAATCGCACCCTCACGGACATGCTCTCGATGTATGTCTCATCTGACCACCATGACTGGGATCTAGCGCTACCTCACGTTATGTTCGCCTATAATTATCTCGTCATGATACAGCAGGTTATTAACCTTTTTATATGCTCTATGGCCGTAATCCGACCTTACCACTGGACACCCTACTACCGACTACTACACCACCGCCAAGCGAATATGCACGTGATTCTATCGCTCGTGCCGACCACGCACGTCAGATTACACGCTCTAGGCTGTTCGCTTCACAAGCAACCCAGAAAGCTCTCTACGACAGCAGCATGTCGACGTTGACTTCTCACCTGGTTCTCTAGTTCTTCTCTGGTGCCCAGTTCGTCGTGTTAGATTGTCAGAGAAGTTGCGTATCTCCGTACAAGGGACTACCGTTACCATACGACAGGTAAGAGACGTTACCTATGAGGTAATTCTAGTCTCCGGGACTAACCTGTCTGCAAACACCCCCCAGTGACGTAGAGTCCACCGTCAGTAGGTTGAAACCATACCGCCCTCCTTCTGAAGAACACGTATAAAGTGCTTCGAGCAGGTGCTTTTAACAACCAGGGGGTAATGCTACATAGCTATCGCATGAAGGTGAACCACTGCGCTTATTGTTGTAAATACACTGGCAAATAGTCACGTCCCGTCTCATTTTTTGTACCAATATCATATTTATATAAGTGATATAGCTTATAAGGAAATAATTGCATTGTGCGCATGTTAGCAGGAATATGTGGGAAAATTTCATTCCAATCTGGTCATCAAAGGAAACAAAAAGATGTCTTAATCTACAAGTGATCCCAAATTGCATCTCAATAAAAACTTTTCAAAGTAAAGTAAGCATTGCAGGGCTCATACATTTGCCCAAAGATGTGCTTTTTAAAATGATTTCATCTATCACGAGAGGCTTGGAAATCATGGTTATTTTGAGCATGTGGCTTCCTCCTTTCGAAATGCAATGGCAAAGTAGTCAGGTGAGTAATTTTCAGGGGGACTCTTCAACCATGAGCTCTCTTCAGTTTTGCATATCCACATTGTGCTCTTCAAGATATTTTAACCTACTTCAAATTCAATTTCACCCCCCTTCTTCCCCCCCCCCTCTTTTTTGTCATGAAAGGTGCACAACATATTATTGAAACTAAACTTGTGAAATCAAATAAAAAATAAAGAATGTAATTTTAGAAAAAACGCATTTTTTTAGTAGCATCTCCCCTTAAAGAGTGACACACCATCAAACAAAAAATCACAGCATATCCACGGAGTGAATGATGATGAGTGGGGCGAAGCGTCCATCAATGTGTCCGTGCTTTCGTCCATGCGTCCATCCATTATACGTGCGCCAGTACGTGTGCCCGTTTGTGCACCCATCAGTCCGTGCGTTGATTCTTTTCGTCCGTCCATGTGTCTGTCTGTCTGTTTGTTCGTCCGTCCGTCTGCTTGCCTGTCTGTTCGTCCATGCGTCCGTCCGTCCATCTAGTGAACACTTCAAGCACCGCATTTCGCTTCTTCTTATCATATATTGACCATATACAAGTAACACCATTCATGGAAGTTTTAAGGACTAAACGAGAAAGAGAGACAGAGAGACTCTTCATTAGGAAAAAACGATTGCCTTCAACCAATGACACGCGCCATATGTGACATCATTCCTATTTTATAAGATCTCGCGTCTTTCATCAACTACAAGTACCGCTTTCTAGTTTATAACATCTTGCATCTTTTCATCATCAGCTACAAGTACCACCATCTAGTAAACACTACAAGAACTAAACGAGAGGTGGCTACATACAGGAGACGGTACCGCCATCTAGTGAACACTGCAAGAACTAAACTAGAGGTGGCTACATACAGGGGACGGTACCGCCATCTAGTGAACACTGCAAGAACTAAACTAGGGGGCACATGACAATACAGGCTACAGGGGACGCACAGCCCACGCCCTAAGGAGCTTCGCCCCTAAAAAACCTTGCAATTGTGCTCAGGCTTTCAGACTGTTGCTATTTATTTATTTTTATTTTTTAACATATTTGAACAGCACAACATTCTCAAGATCAAGTAATCTTGGCCACCATCCAGCTGAAAGTTCACTGGCTGTACAACTGTTTTTCTAGTAAAATTATTGGGTATTTTTGCATTTTTAACAGTAAATTCTTCTATGTGTGCAGGAAACTACGAAAACAGATCAATCTTTGAGTCTCTGGACGTTGGATGGCAGTTGCTGCGCATATTCCCAAAGGAGATGCTGAAGCGAATTCCCCAGTCACTACTGCAGGAGTTTTACCCGCGTGATGGAAGACAAGGTGCCGATGCCAAGTAGTCAAGTTGGCTGCACTCTCCAGTCATGTGGGGCCAGCCCAGTCTTCACCTTGCATTCCAGATCTGGAAATCGGTGTGTATTCATTCCTCCCCCACCTTCACTCTGGCACGGCAGCTTTGCTGGTCAGGACCCTGTAATGTAGTGAATGTGCATACTTGTACACTTGTTTTATTCAGCTGTTGTAAGATGGTGCTCATGTCAGTTATGTAGGTGTAAAGAGCTGAGCGGTGAGTTGCAGATACTTGTTGTAAAAGCTAGCGGGCGTAGCAATAACTTTAGTTTTCTTTGCCCATCGTAGGCTGGATCTTGTGTCGCGATCACTGCCACCAGCAGCATTTCGCTTGTTGTGTTGCACACAAAGAACAAGAGTCACTCGATGCGCGGTGGCTTCCAATAGTCAAGAAGGCTGGCACCAGTGTTTTATTTAAATGTTTTCAGCTGATGATCAATAAACAAGTTGAAAAGACTTTTTTTTTCCTGCATGTTGTAACAATGAATGTGCTTTATCTAGTGGCTTCACATGAAAACAGCATACTTCAGCCACAATGGCCCCATCTGAAAAGTGAATTTCAGCTACATTTGATGCAAGAACTCTTGCAACTGGGCAACAGGTGTAGATGTGCTGTCATCTTGCACGTGGTGGCAAGGGCTGCCAGGTAATACCGCCCACGAGGCATTAGACTTGAAAACTGCAAGCAAGTCTGACTTGTCTGCCTGTTTCACCACTCCTTTTTTGTACTAAAGGTGTGGTGTGCTTATCCATCCTATCAGGACCACTCATTTTCGGGTACAGTGTGTTGATGGGATATAGCAATGCACAATGAAATATGGATGACGCTGACAAATGGACGAAAGCGGGAGCTGTTTTTGTTTAATAATTGTCGTCCATGGTTTGGAAAGTGCTGCCATATCTCAACAACTAGCCAACCAGATCGCCAGATGTGGCATATTGCATTCAAGTAGTTAACATTCGCAGGGGCCTTGCAACACTGCACAACAATGTACTCTGTAACAATTGGCTCTATCAAGCACTACTTGATCATTATTTAATATTGTGCCTACTATGGCATAATTGCTCGAGCATGTCTCTAAAACAACTGGTATGCATGCTAGTTCTGTATGCCTCTTGCAAGCTAGACTCCATGGCATACATCTAGTGGTATTTAATTGAATCCACTTTGAAATGCACAGTTTTGGCTACTATTCTATGGTCAAGCCAACAAAAGAAAAAGTCTGTGTTGACCATGTACTTGTACTTGCGCAGCTCTTATAGTCTGCTACACATATTCAAAGGAAAAAAAAAAAAATCCTGGCACCGCCCTTCATTACATGGATCTTTGGATCTGGGGCAGTAATGGAACCAACCTACCCTATCTGTTGGTCAGCCATAATGTTGTATGTAGACCAGACAGTGCCTTAAAAGGAGCATTGTCAAACAATGAAAAAAACTTCCTTCATGGAGCTTTGCACAAGCCACCTTTAGCAGCTTGCCTTCTTTAATTCCACACTAGTTGGGTGAGGACTGAGAAAAAAAAAAACAGGAGATATGAATCTACCATTGTGTTATCTATAAAGCAGGGGCAGATCCAGCCACTCATATTGGGGGGGGAGGGGAGAGGCAGTATCTTAACTCCTGAGAGGGGGGCGTGGTCATTACTTATTTGTTATTGTTACCAGCACAAAAACTATCATAGCATAAAATCAAAGGGATCTCAATCATTTATCCAATAGGTCAGTGCAGGTGCACTGAAGAGAGGGGGAGGGGTTACTTACAGGCTTGCTGTGAATCCGCTACTGTAAAGAATGCACAGTGCAGCATTTTGAATGCAGAAGATGGTACTACCTGCTTGGTTTTTAAAGTAACTGTGTCATTAGCTCCTGGGCAAAGTATTGCTTCTCATGCAGCACAGTGTCATTTGAAATGCAGCTTTCCATTTGCTGCAATGTGTGTCAACATACACATTGCAGCTACGTTTGTTGGGCATCGCGGTGTCTCTAATTCATGTTTCGCAAAGAAATCCTCTAACTTGATGACCAGGCGCGATGTGGTAACTTCTCCCTCCGAATAGACCGAAGAGAGCTTCGAAGACCACCTGAAACTTTTTGTAGAAAAGAAACCACGCTCTTATCGAGGCAAGCACAAACACTTTCTCTGACGAATGACTTTGCACAAAATTCAAAGGCCCTGAATACACCTCATTGCCAAGTGTGCGGTTCAGTACCGACACTATTCCACACATACTGGCACTGTCCTACACCACAACGCCAATCACTCCGCTCTAACATACTCGTATGGGAGGCCTAAGTCGCGAATATGGGCGAAACAACCTCATCATGGATCGTTCTCCTCGCTTACACATATACGTACCATCTTAGGGGAGACTATAAGCTTCACCGTAGAGCTCACAACCGGACTTTGGTTTCAAAAATAAAAAGTTTTTTTTCTCTCTCTCTCTCCTTCGTCCATATACAGCTTGCATTTGCACGCCCTCGGTTGTGCAGACTCGTCGATGGTGCAGTGTCGTTTGCAGGCAACGTCTCCAGGGTTACGTCTTCAAACGGCAAACACTCCAGGTCACTCGGGCTCGGAACGATGTTTTGCGGTGGAGTTATGAAGTATGCAGGCACCAGCTTCATTTCTACCTCGCCCTGCACTCCGAAGGAGGAAGAGGCAACCTTCTGGAAGTCGATGAAGGCATCCCGGGAGGGTTCCCTGCCAAGCGGAGTGGTCTTGCTGCAGGTGCAGGCCGGCACGGCGGACAACTTGGAGTGCCAGTACTCCAGCTCCTTCCGCACCGCGTCTAGCTTGTGCGACATCGTCTACAGCTTCTGCTCACTGTTGTCCTGGCATGCCTTCATTTCCACACTTGCCGCTCGCTGTTGCTTGGTCACTCGCCGGAGTGTCATGTTCAGCTTTCGACGCAGTGCCCCATGATTCTTCTTCATGCGTACGTTCAGATTTCGTAGGTATTTGTTCACCAACTGCATTGACTGGAGAAAGCAGGAAGACTGGGGCGGCTGAGAAGACTGGAGTACACTGGTCAATAAGCCCTTGTGCTTCTACTTTTACATGGTGACGCCTCCATCAGCTATATCTCGTTTTTCAAGCAATGAAGATAATTAAGGAGTGTAGTTGATGTAGTCGTTTGTGGAGTAGTCGACCTTGGGCAGCGCGTACGCCGAATGTGCTCCTTGAAATACTCCACGGTCAAGGTCGTCAGGTCACAGAGTTCATCCGTCGCTTTGTAGGCAGGTCTTATCTTGGCGTCACACCACGTACCTATAGGATGCGGTGCACTTCATCCAAGATCTCCACTGGGGAGAAGCAGCAGCATTTTCGCTCAATGTGTTTCCCCTGAGTCATCTGCAGCAGAGTCAGCCGCATGGTCACTGTCTCGCATGATGTCGAGCTCGCGCGAGAGCGGGTGACAGCGGCGCGCTGTTGCATAAAACAACCCGCAGCCACACAAACTCCGAGTTCAGAAGTCCATATGCTGCGTAATTCAGGTAGTGGCACACCATGCGAGTGTTGCTAATGGTCGCAAAGTTCATATGTCTCAATATCTTCTTGATCATTTCGGAAGATAATGAAGTTGGGGCATGATCCCTGTTCATACGTGTCTCAGTTCTCCATATTTTCGGATGAGTGCTTTGGTGCACCATCACGCTTTGTGAATTCGATTTACGTCGACGCAGACCCGTTTCCAAGTGTGCCACTTCTACAGCTTTGGCGCACCACAACTACGATGACCACTTTTTCTCAACGTGCACACCGAGCACCAAAACTACAAAACCAGCCAACTAAACGTGGGTTCACCATATAGAAAATTAACCCGTGCTCAGCATGCAATGCACATTGGAGCGTGTGATGCCTGATAGAAACGGCAATGCCAACATATTTTTTGGTACCGCATCGCTCTGACTGATGAAACACCTTTTCCTCGCGACCAACATGTTGCTCAGGCTGCTGTACGGCTAGAGCTGTGTTTATGTTCACAATTTCTTATACATGCGGTATGTGACAGCATCCCCACTGATCAGAGAACATTGTTTTGTGTCATGCCGGAACTAACTTGAAAGCAAATGAACAGTTCTTTTCATGTGGCAAGTTTTATCATTACATTTTTGTTTTAAGGAAGAAAATAATTTTTGAAATTTCCCATTGATGACTATCTTTCCATTTGGTCATACCACAGCTTTTGTCTTGAAGTTCCCTATCGCCATCAATGGATACTTCAAAAATTATTTTTTACTTAAAACAAAAACTGTAATGATAAAACTTGCCACATGAAAAGAACTGTTAATTTGCTTTCGAATTAGGTCGAAAGGTGATTTTTAACTGGACCACCACATGGTGCCAATGGCTTCTCAATATGGACAAAAATGACGAAT